>CANYLF010439901.1:0-10366 GCA_948193215.1 Bocquillonia castaneifolia
AGTTCTCAAATTGTCACATGGGAATGGAAATAATAATGAATAAAAAGGAAAAGGAAAGATATTTAGCAATGAATTAAAAAGCAAAGAGGTGATCTTAATGATTGTAGGATTAATTTCTTTTTGGACTGCAAAGACTCACTAACACTAACGACTATATTTTATTACCAAACAGTTTGACAATAATGCCATAATACTAATGACCCACCACTTTGACAAAGGCATAAAGAAAATTATTCCAAACAAAATAAAAAGAAAGAAAAAAAAAACCCACCCACATGATATCATCACCTTTATACTGAGATTCTTCCAAAGTAAACAGTAGCTTATTCCCCCTTAAATTATTAGGCCCTTTTATACATTCTTATACTATAAATAAAAAGTTTTTCTTATTTGTTTATTAGAGATTTAATGATAACTTAATATTTTTCTAATCCATTATTTTTCCTATTACAACTTCACAATTCATGTTTCATTTCATCTCTTTATAAAAAAAAATGAATAAGAAACCTTTATTATATAAAATTGAAAATAAAATTCAATTTTCAATAAATATGATAGTTGTATGTAATTAACTAAACCATATATAGTCACACGATAATTTTTTAATGACACCATTGTAAATTTATAGTTTAAAATATTTAATTGATTCTATTTAAATAAATTAGAATTTCTGAACTTTAACATGTTTAATTGATTCGATTCAAATCAACTAAAATCATAAGAGTGATAAAACTTTTTCATCAGTATTTTGATATGGATCTATTTTCAAAAACTCATATAAAAAATATATTAATTAAGTTAGAAGTACCCATGTTGTTCCACTGGTAAAACTCTTGAACTTGCAGATTTTATGTTTGGAAGTCAAGAGTTTGATTTTTAGGATCGTATAGAAAGAATGCGTTTTTAAAATAAAACTAACTCGATCCGGTATTAATTAGAGCTCTAAATGGGACTCCAAATTTATGGGTAATAAAAATTATCAAAAATAAAAGCTAGAAGTACTTTGTAGATATAAATTAACAAAAACTTATATTATTAATAATAGAATTATTTTTTTTCTTACCCCACTGGCTTTTCCACTTTGTCATGCGCAATTAAAAAAAGTGAGGATTTCTTTTTCCTTTTATTTTTCTTTCACTACTAACCGTCCTAGAAGAACCCCATATATTGAATTTTGAGAAATGTGGTTCTAAATATTGTGTGTATAGACAGACGCAGGGGGTCACGGGATACCTTATAAAATTAGAACGTTAGGAAACCAAAGGAATGGACACCCAACTCATTAGTCACTACTCACATTATATAAAAGCCAAAATCAATGCCTCATCTTTTCATCTATTATCATTTTCATTCATGCCCCCACCATTTTTTTTTGTTTTTTCGTTTCTCCTTATTTTCTTTCAATTTTATTTTTGTATAAATTAATTTTTGTATTTTTTTTATTTTTCAGTTAAAATGAGAGAATTGAATCTGAAATCTCAAATTAATTATAAATATTTTCTATTATTAGGCTATATATGTATGTAAAGACTAACTTTTTATTATTTCTTTATTATTAATACCAACTTTCATTTCATATAATGTTTACAATTTAATCCAACTCATAATTTGTGAATTTAAAATAATCAATGCACTTAATTATACATCGAATTGGATAGTTGGATTAATATTCATATGTGCATAAATTGAAGTGAAAGTATCAGACTAAAAATGTAATTATATTCGAAAAGTACATTACTAAATTATAATTTCAATGTCTTGACAAAAATAAATAAGATCTCATCATGCATTATGTGGTAGTACCATTATGTTATACTATCTTATAATGATTAAAATATATCAAAATGACATAAAAAATGTTTTTAAAAGATTAAAATATGTAGTTATTTATTTTCTTTTTTAAGGGCGTTTTGTTTATTTTCTTTTACAAATATTAAGAATGATGGATTAATTACAAATTTCAATTTTCCTTCAATTATGAAAATAATCATTCTCACATGTGTTATTACATGCACTATCAGCAACAATTTTCAATTTTGTACTAGTGAACATTAGATTGTAATATCATTGTCCAATACTTGTTCATTGGCCAATACTATAATTGTGATTTGTTTATTTACATGCATTATAATTTATTTATTGCTAAATAAATAACATTCCCTTAAGGAAACAACAGCAGCAAATAAAATAAAAAATAAAAAGCAATTTTTTTTTTTTTGCTTGCGGAAGATGACACATAAAAACACAGCAGTCAAGAAAATGAAAGAAAACAAAAAGAAAACGTTCAATTTATTTTCTTCTTATAATACTGTAATATTTCTTTTTTAGCTTTATATTAAACTAAACGTTCATATTCACTCCACCCAAGAAAAGTTTCAGATTTGTTTTTTTTATAACTATAAATAAATTCTCTAATAAATCTCTTTATCTCTGTCTCTCTCCCTCTTTAACAAAAGTGAACAAAAGGGTACTTTCAGCTTTCTCTCCACTAAACCCCCACACCTCTCTTACCTCTGCCAAGTTCACTTCCTTTTCAATGGAAGCTTAATGGGTCTTCACTAGAACAACCTGTTTCCATATTCCCCCATTGCTTTTCCTTTCTGGGTTTTGCAGCATTTCTTGTTCTCTGTTAGTTAAGTGTAAAGGCTGGTGCTTATTATTTGTTTATGATTTCAAAGATTGTATCTTTTTAATCTTTTTGTGCGTTTGGTTTCTGGGTTTTGTTTATTCAGCTCCCAGTTCCGTATTTTTCCCCTGTGATGGAGTGTGTTTACTTGGTGCATTTAATTGTGGTTCTTTGCTTGGGGATAATTGTGGGTTGTTCATGTCAGAAAAATAATAGTAGTAATAACAATAATAGTTCTTATATTGATAATGCTGCTGTGTATATTGTTACTCTTAAACAAACTCCAGTTACTCATTATATTGATAGTGAGCTTAGAAAAGAAACTAATGTTTTCAAGCATACCCCTTCTGGTGGCAGAAGAAATAAACTTCATAAACCAAGGTACAGAGCTCACTGTTTCTTTAATTTCTTGTAATTTCCTTGTTTTTAGCTACTGGAAGTTGTTGTTTTTAAGCTTATTTGTTGAATTGTTGTGCTTTTTATATTCTTCTCTTGTTTATTACAATTGTGAAGAAATTCTCTGAATTTTATTTGTGACATGTATTTTTTTTTTGTACTGGATGTTTTGGTTTCTTATGTATTTGTTTCATGATAGTAATAAAAGAAGCATAAAAAATGCTGAAGTGGAATTCTATTGTCATTGACTATAAAAAGTTCCATCTTTTATGGGGTCCTCTTGTTTGGTTCTGTGGGGGGTTTCGTGTGCACATTGTCTGTCTGGAAATTAGGGTCAATTGTATCTTTCATGTCTTAGTGATTTTCCAACTAAGTTGTTATTTTTCTTATGTTTTTTTGGTCATTATTTGTCTTTTTCTTCCACCAAATTAGTAATTTACCACTGTGTCAATTGATGGAATTATTGGTTGGTTATTATTACATTTTGTATTTCTTTATTTGTTTTTTCATAGTACCATGTAGCAGAGCTTTTTATTACCGATTCATACTGCCAGTTAATTTCTAACTTTTGGCCTCTTTGGAAAGGCTGCTGAGCTAGTGTAACTTGAAAAATTTATCTTTCAATAACCTTTTATTTTTACCGTTTCAGAAGTAATTCGAGCTCTCCAGGGAAGTCTGGTTCATATATAGCTCGAGTCCATGATTCGATATTGAGGAGGGTATTGAGAGGACAGAAATATCTGAAGCTGTACAGTTACCACTACTTGATCAATGGATTTGCTGTTCTTGTTACCCCACAACAGGTATATAAATAAAGCATCATCATTCATTGTCATGCTATGACCATAATTGTGCTGGTAAATACCATGCAGTGCTCTCATTACTAGTATTTCCTTTTCTTTTACCTTTTTTAGTGTGGCTTCATGGCTAAAGAAAATGTATACAAATACAACTTAAAATACAGGTGTATGCATCTTTACGTGGTTGCTTATTTGCATTTTTGAAATCCCTGCACTGTGAACTTTTGGAAATTGGAAGGAAACTGTTTTCCTTATGGAGTTTCTTTATATTAATTTTTTTTATCTTGCTCAAATTTGAAGGCAGACAAACTCCTGAGGAGGAGAGAAGTGGCAAATGTGGTCCTGGATTTCTCTGTTAGAACAGCAACTACTCACACTCCACAATTCTTGGGTCTTCCAAAAGGGGCATGGGTCAAAGAAGGTGGATATGAAACTGCTGGGGAAGGAATTGTAATTGGTTTTGTTGATACTGGCATTGATCCAACTCACCCTAGCTTTGCTGATGATGCCTCTGAGCACTCATATCCAGTGCCTAGTCATTTTTCTGGTGTTTGTGAGGTTACCCGAGATTTCCCTTCTGGTTCGTGCAATAGGAAGCTCATTGCGGCACGCCATTTTGCTGCATCTGCCATCACCAGGGGGATTTTTAATTCAACTCAGGATTATGCTTCACCTTTCGATGGTGATGGGCATGGCACGTGAGTTTTCTCTTTTCTATATTGTTTCTAGTTGTTTATCGGTCATATTTGTGCCTTCATAGAAACTTATGATTTATCTTTTTCTTTTGTCCTCCATGAACCATCCAAAAGAAGATTTTGAAATGCAATATCAGCCTGGTTTCTAAAAACTATCTGTGATTCTATTGAAGACGATGGAGATGAAGGGGAAAAAACTAAGAAATCCCTTACTTGAGGCATTTGATATTAATAGTGGCAGTCCTAAGTTGCATTCAGAGGAAAATGAGTTCAATATAAAAACGAAAACAATGACCTAAAGCAGATTCAGTTTTATATCTAGTTTTAGAAGCAGTTGGTTTCCTTTTTCTTTCTGGCTTGGCCAACTCATTTTAACTAGTTCAGTGATCTGTTTTGACGTTCAATATTCCTAGGGAATCATATTTTCAATAGTTTAATCAAATATTAATCTATATTGTTCCAGAAAATGTGTTTTCTTTACCTTTCTTTGTTGGAAATGTTGTGATTCATTGATGCCATTTTTAATTATGCACCAGACATCAGTTTTGTGTCACATTCGGTTTTCAAGTTGAAGCAAATTATTAGGTTTTGCTTTCAACATCGTTGATTGCACTGATTAGCATGGCTCAAGGATATGATCAGAGATGCTCTAGATGACCCAGCTTTTTCCTAGTTTTTTTGTGATAATATAAAGAATTAATGATGATGATTGCTTTCCATTTTTCATTTGTCAAATCATCAATCTCCATGCAGCTAATGAATCTTATGTCGATTTACAGGCATACTGCCTCTGTGGCTGCAGGAAACCATGGCATTCCAGTGATTGTGACGGGGCATGACTTCGGAAATGCGAGTGGGATGGCTCCTCGTGCACAGTAATTTTTTTCAGTTACCAATATTTTTATCGAACATACCATATGTGCATCAGCTATATGACAAAACTTTCTCGTGGAAGTAATGCATCAAATATCGTTTGCTCACATTTCATTTATCAAGACATAGGTCTCATTTTTATCTGATTCCAGTGCTTGTTGTGGGGGGAACATTTTGTGCAGTAAAACATTCTGATCCATGTTAAATATAGAGGCTTAGTTAGAAATTGTATGCAGCTGAAATTCCTATGAAGCTAATGAAAGAACGAAAATGTAAACTAGGCAGGATGGTGATAGGTTTATCTTTTTTCATGGATGATATTGCACTGGAGATGCTGAAACAATCAAACGTTTTCCAGTTTTGGATGGAAAAGAAGCTGTACAATATCAGAGTTTATGTCATCAAGCTTTGGTTGAAACTTCTTGGCTATCAATTTTATGTGATCACATTTCCCCCTAAGGTTTTAGCTATCTAACAAGTCTTAAACTGATCAATTTTTTTTAAAAAATGATTTAGATCTGTGTAGGCAATTTACAGTTAGTGTCAACTTTCATAGACAATTCGAAATCATCACAATGTTTAAAAATGAGATATGATGGTTTAATAGATGATTTAAAATTTGAAATGGAGATGATGATTGTAAATTGTAACTCTTCTTGATTCATTCTTAATACCAAAGGTTAATTTACTGTTAGTGTTTCAATTTACTGACCTAGCAAACAAAAAAAATTCAGAAGTAAAAGATAATTTGTAGTAGTACAGATGCTCTCATACTTGTGCCTTTTTTTATTAGCTCAGGAGGAATGTGTGGCTATTCAGTTAGTATTCTGAAACAGCTAACCTGGTGAACTCTATGGTAGAGAACTATTGGATGTCCTGACTGGAAATGCAACAATGATTTCCCAAGAATGAACTGGATATTCACAACTGCATGTATTTAAAATATTAATTTGTAATGTTTTCTGTTTGAGGCATTGGTACTTGTTTATCAACTATAAGTTCATCTTTGACAGTATTGCTGTATACAAGGCATTGTACAAGAGTTTTGGAGGCTTTGCTGCAGATGTTGTTGCTGCAATAGACCAGGTAATTATAATTGGTAGTTTAGAAGTTGATCTAATTGCATACAGAATCAGACCTCTTATTTCTGTGGACCACTTTATACTAAGCTAAATGCGTAGAGAAGCAAAAACATTTAGAGCCATGGTGACATTTGATGGACTTGTACAGAGACAGGACTGCTTATCAAGATGTCATGTTCTGTTGTCTCTTGCTACCATATACTTTGTTCTCTCCTTGAAAAGTTTGAGCACGATAAATCGTTCATTGCCTCTTCTCTTTGGCTTTGCCCAACATGGTATGAGAGTGGAACATTTGACAAACACAATTTGCTTCACGGTTATAACTGTTACTTCTGGATCATAATTTAAAAAAACACATTCTGCTTTTCCAAATTTTCTAAATGATGACTAACAAAACAAATTTGGTCTCCAAGAATTTTCCGAAAATTATTTTTGTATTTATATCATTTCACTTCCTTTTCTATGTGCTAGTATTTATTTTATGCCTGCCACCAAATCATATATACCAAGAAGCAAAATTAGTCGCATATGGTTGATACTAATGTCTAATGGTCATTGTGCATATGCAGGCTGCTCAGGATGGTGTTGATATCATAAGTTTATCGATCACTCCCAACAGACGTCCTCCTGGTCTTGCGACATTTTTTAATCCCATAGACATGGCTTTGCTCTCAGCTGTGAAGGCTGGCATTTTTGTTGTGCAAGCAGCAGGCAATACTGGACCATCAACTAAGAGTGTATCTTCCTTTAGTCCTTGGATCTTCACTGTTGGTGCTGCTTCTCATGATAGAGACTACTCCAATGCTATAGTGCTTGGCAACAATTTAACCATTGCTGGTGTTGGTCTTGCACGTAAGTTTATAATCTGGACCCTTAGTTTATAATCTGGTGTTGGTCTTAAGTATATTGATCATATGTTTGCATAAAAATGTGGACAAAATTGAAAAAGAAAAGAAAGGTGAGAAAAGAAGGTTGTAAGTGTTTTGCATATTAAGCAGCAACAGAAGTGATAGCAATTGCTCGAAACAATAATTGTGCATAAGTAAATTCTTTTAGAATGTTGGTTTCCTTAATGAATGAATGAAGCAAAAAGAAAACCACTCACATTGAATGTTTGGATGTGCATTTTACTCAAGTGATTTCACAGAAACTGCATAGTCAATCTTAAATAGCAAGCAAAGATGCAACACCAATCAAATCCAGCTTTATATTTTAATAGTGAGCGAGTGACTATCATCCCATATTTTAAATGGTAGGGCTTCTACTTGAGCAGTTTCTTTGTGTATGAGTTCAACTTTTCAATTCATTTTTGTCGTGTACCCTTGATCTTGTTATACCAGCTACCTATGCATCATAACTCATCCATTGCTTCTTTTGAATTTCAGGCATGGCTTAGCTTAATTTACCTTATGATGTATCGCACTCTTCTCTGTATTGCTTACTGCAGATTCTACATGTTCTTATCATTAATCCCATTTATTGGATGTTTTCATTGGTCTAGTCTTGAATAGTTCTGTATGTGATGCCATAAGGAGAGAGACTAACTTTCTTTGTTTTTGCTCAGCGGGAACACCTAAGGGTGCTATGTATACAATGATATCAGCCATTCATGCTTTGAACAATGACACAACAGTAGACACTGATATGTATGTGGGTGAATGCCAAGGTTCCAGCAACTTCAATCAGGATCTGGTCGAAGGAAAGCTCTTGATATGCAGTTATTCAATTCGATTTGTACTTGGGCTTTCCACCATCAAACAAGCCTTTGAAACTGCTAAAAACCTCAGTGCTGCTGGTGTTGTGTTCTATATGGATCCTTTTGTTATTGGTTACCGGCTTAATCCAACTCCTATGAGGTTGCCTGGCGTCATAATTGCATCCCCTGATGATTCCAAGGTGATGGCTCTTTGCATGCTGTTATACACGTGCTTATTTTTTTTTTTTTAGTTTTGCATTTCAAACATCTTCAAATGGTATCATGTGATAGTATTTCTTACTTTCTTTTTTGTATCTCAATAGCCTATCTGAAACCTCAGGCCAGATCTCTTCCTCCATCTATAGTCTACGCAGACATGTGCATAGTCACATAAACATGCTTTCCAGGGGAAACCTAATTATTGCTTTCAAACTATTATGGCAGATTTTACTCAAGTACTACAATTCTTCTTTGGAGAGAGATGAAGTGACGAAGAAAATAATTAAATTTGGGGCAGTTGCCAGCATTTCAGGTGGACTAAAAGCCAACTATTGTAATTCTGCTCCTGCAATTATGTTTTACTCTGCTAGGGGACCAGATCCAGAAGACAGTTTTCTAGATGATGCTGACATTTTGAAACCTAACCTGGTAGCTCCTGGAAATCTTATATGGGCTGCCTGGAGTTCTCTTGGGACTGATTCAGTAGAATTCCTAGGTACTAATACAGACGCACAAAAAAAAAATCTTTAAGCTTTATATATAACATGCGACATAAACCTTATACTATGAACTTGATTATCTTCTCTAGGTGAAAATTTTGCAATGATGTCTGGGACAAGCATGGCTGCTCCACATGTTGCTGGGCTTGCTGCACTGATTAAGCAGAAGTTCCCAAGTTTCAGTCCTTCAGCCATAGCTTCTGCACTCTCCACCACGGCTTCTTTATTTGATAAGGATGGTGGACCGATAATGGCTCAACGTGCTTATGCCAATCCAGATGAAAATAAGTCTCCAGCAACTCCATTTGATATGGGCAGTGGTTTTGTAAATGCAACAGCAGCTCTTGACCCAGGACTTATTTTCGATTCCAGTAAGAATATTACTTTTCATTTATCATACATGCTCTTTTTATAATGAGAGTAACTGAAAAAAAGTTAAAAAATGGTTTGTCATGTGTTTATCTTGGAAATAAAGAAATATGAAATGACTCAAAATCTTATTGTGGAACCATGGATGGCTCCATAATATCAAGGTATGAAAAGGTTTAAATTTCTTAAAGAATAATATGACATAAAACATTCGAACTAATCAAGTTGTGAATGCCGAGTACCATTTGTGGAATGTGGGTGAAAAGACAACATCAAAGTTATTATAAAAAATATCTGGTTTTCGTTCTCTTCTTCCAGGCCATTATTTTACTTGTGAACTTAATGCATCATATATTAGCTTCATAATGTGTTTCCTTTTGCAGGTTATGATGACTACATGTCATTTCTCTGTGGCATCAATGGATCTGGTCCTGTGGTCTACAACTACACAGGCCAGAATTGTTGGAATTATAACGCAACTATCAATGGTGCTGAGCTGAACTTACCTTCAGTAACAGTTTCTAAATTAGATCAGTCTAGAACAGTTCAAAGAACAGTGATAAATGTCGCTAGCAACGAGACATATCGAGTTGGATGGAGCGCTCCTTACGGGGCATCTGTAAAGGTTTATCCAACACACTTCACTATTGGCAGTGGGGAGAAGCAGGTCCTGAATATAACCATCACTGCAACATCGAACAACTCAGTTGCCAGCTTTGGAAGAATCGGACTTTTTGGAACTCAAGGTCATATTCTCAACATCCCAATGGCAGTAATTGTTAAAATCTCATACAATACCACTAACAACTGAGGATTGAGAAACTGCTGCTTTTTTTTTTGTGTGTGCCTGTTTATTATGTGTTTTAGATAACCTGGCTTTTGTTGTGTGTATTTTTGTAATTTTCTGTGCTTGTGAGATGTATTAACCAATTTTTTCATTCATTACCATGTAAATGTTAAAGCATATGTGATAGAGACACGATCCAATGATCAATAATCCTCATGGCCTTTCTCTCCAGTTCTCTTTGTTCTTTATTAATTAATTTTTTTTTTGAAATTATGTAAGTCTCAATGTAATGTTTGTGTACTTAACAGATCCATTTAAAAGTT
>CANYLF010439944.1:0-12902 GCA_948193215.1 Bocquillonia castaneifolia
TTTTAAACTCACTTGATCTTAAATCATTATGTGATATAAGAAAATGACATTATGTAGTTTGGTACCACAAAATACTGACTTATGTGATCATTCCTTGGAATTTGAACCCCTTAATACATGACTGGCCTCAAAATAGTAAAAGGCATGTGGAATATCAAAAACTATCCGAATAAAAAAGTGTTATAAGAGATGAACTAAATGATTTGGTTAAGAAATGTTAGATATCTTAAACGAGATATTTCTTTACTCCAAGAAAAATAGATGACATAAAATGCCTCTAGTCTAGGCACACCTTATTAATTGCTTATTCGAAACAATTCTCCACATCGTACGAGGCTTTAAATTTTCCACCACCCTCCTAAGCTTCTAAAGTTATATCATCCATAGGGCCCGGAAGCCTCTGTGAATTTGCTATATAAAAATTAATAGATGAAAGTAATTTATGAATTAGAGCCTCAACAACAACCTAAGATCATGCAAAAAAAAAAAAAAAAAAAAAACAGAATCCAAATTCTAACACATTAGTACTAACTTTGCTATCATCAAACATATTCCAATTTCTATCTAAATCAAAAATCAAAATGGGAATGATTTAATCAAAACAAAACCCTAAAATTACCCATCAGACACAACATGCAACGTCATTGGTTCGAAACTCATTTAATCATAACAAACATAAAATATGCAATTAACAAGTAAAAAAAATAAATAGAGCAAAAACTTTATAAAATTATAAACTCTTTTTTATATAAGAAGAGCTAATTGTCGTGTGATTAATTTTCTCCTCAACAAACCTCTGATATGAGGGGAGTAAGAAGAAGTCAATTATGTTCTTCTATATTTTAATCGTTTTGTGAGTCCTGGCTTAATAGGATGAATGCGCTAAATTCATTTAAAAAACATCAGAATTTACCATTGATTCATAGAAGAAGAGGAGTTAAATTGCACTGATAGCTATCACATATTCTTAAAGAAAAGAATAAAAGTTAAATTGCACTAATAGCTATCCAGTGTTCTTCAAGAAAAAAGAGATGAAGAACAAGTAAACAATTGTAAGTTCTTGTTTTAATAACTGAAGTAGTTAGTGCCTAGTCAAAAAAATGAATGACTCGGATTGAAAGTTGAAAAAGATGTTAAAAAGATAGTAATCTAACGGTTAAAAAGTCTCAATGCACTAGTAGATGGGTAAAAATTTGTAGCGTATATATATATATATATATATGCAATGAATAATATATTAGATTTTGTATAACGCTCATTTTGCTGGAAATGCAGGATAAGGCAATTACTCTGAATCAAGCGATTACCATCCTCAAATCGAAGGTGAAACAGATAAGGAAAAATAACAATAAAAATGGTAAAAAACCTATGAAGGTTTGGGTGAGAAGTTCATGTTGAAATTAATTTAAATTTTATTTTAAAAAAAAAAGAAAGGAAAGTCCATTTTAATTCAGTGGCACATGCTACCGAATTTTGAAGAAGCAAAAACCGAAACACATACAGCAGCAAATTTGAAAATTTTGATACAAGCAAAGTTGGCCACAATTCTACTTATTTTTCATGTGTATGCATGGCCAATTTGTTTTTGGTTCTCTCAAAGTTCCGTGTGTGTGTGTATGTGTACATATATATATGGGTGCTTTGGTTGGGCAGTATGTGTGTGCATCTGTGAGGTGTGTGTTCTCTTGGTTTTGTGAAAGCTATGATTGAGAGAAAATAAATTAATTTGTAGGTGTGAGTTTGTGTGGGTGTAATGTTTTTTGGGTATTTAGTCTCTCTATTAGGTATAAAAATTATAATTAGTTCATTGGGTTATTTATGTACAATTTGAGGGATAAACACCATTTGATTATTTTTGGGTTTTCGGGTTGTGAGGTTATTCTCCAAATATTCTGTACTCCTCATACTTGTTAGTGGATTTTTATTTTCTCCTTTGCCCGTGGATGTAGGCTTACGCCGAACCACGTTAAATTTTGTATCTCTGTTATTTACTCTATTTTGACGCCTCCATTTATTTTATTATTCCCAAATAAAATATTTATCCCGCTTTTGCTGCGCCACTTGTGCCCGGGTTAATTTATTAAATTTTTCAACAAGTGGTATCAGAGCCCGGTTCTATATTTTTTTGGGATTTGTTATGGCGATGTCAAAATTTGATATCAAGAAATTCAACCGCAGCATGAGTTTTGCCTTATGGCAAGTCAAGATGCGTGCGTTGTTGACACAAAATGGATTGCAGAAAGCACTTTTAGAGAAGGAGAAAAAACCAGCCACTTTGACGGAAGCCCAAATCAAAGAATTAGATGAAAAAGCCCTTGCTACCATTCAATTATGCTTGTCGAATGAGGTTCTGCGAAAAGTCGTTCATGAGAAGACTGCCGCAAATTTGTGGAAAAAGCTTGAATCACTTTTTATAAAGAAAAAGCCTTACCAGCAAGGTTGTTGTAAAGCACCAGATACACATGCTCAATATGGTAGAAGGTATACCGTTAAAATCACACCTTGATCAGTTTACATCCATTTTGATGGACTTGGAAAATATGGATGTTAAGTATGATGGAGAAGATTTAGCTCTCATGTTACTCCGTTCTTTTCCTCCCTCTTATAATCATTTTAAAGATTCCTTAATTTTCAATAAAGAAACTCTTTCTGTGGAGGAGATAAAAAAAACTCTTTTTACAAAGGAGCTTATGGATAGGAGTTTGTTCTGAGCACCTACCAGAACCCAGCAGATCATGTACTGGTTTGTAGAGGTGCTAGTGGGAGAGATTCTGGTAGCAGTTCCAGTTATAAAAATTTGACATGTAATTATTGTAAGAAGAAATGGCACATTAAGGCTGATTGTTTTAAGTTGAAAAATAAACAACAGCATAATGAGGAATCCAGTGAAGACAATTATGTCGAAGATGAGTCTGGAGGTAAATTTTTGTGATTGAAAAAAAAATTTCATCTCTCTGTCCACTTTGGATATTTGTGGATTTAATTTTATTAGTGGTGAAGGGATTTTTTTGGTGTCATATTTGTGATGTCTGCTCGTCAAGTCGACCATTTATACGAGCTTTAGAAATTCTGTCATTACAGGTACAACTGCTACACTATCTTCTTTTATGGTGAATTCAGAAGCGTTTTCATGCTAATAGTATTTGGGGTATCAACTGTTAAGGTAATATTTTTGAAGTAAATACTACATATAGTTGATTTGATATTTTAGTGACTAAACCATTTTTGAAAATTTGAGTTAGCTCTCTTGGATTTGGAAAATGATTTGTCATTAAGGAGGAGTTTTGTGAATTTGTCAAAATTTAAATTAAGGAGGAGAATTGTTGAAGATAATTTAAATTTTTGATAAAAAAAGGGGAAGGGTTATATTCGGTTTACATGGCACCGAATTTTGTAAGCCATCAAACTTAGAATTTTAAGAAGTCAAAACCAAAGAAAGAAGCACCGAATTTGTAGATGTAAAAACAAAGTTTAGAGCTGTAAAATTTGACGCAAAAGTTAGCCAAAATTGTGGCCTCTCTTTCACGTGCTTACATGGCCAATTTGCTTGGGCTTTGTCAATTAGGTGCATGTAAGTGCATGTGTATTTATATGGGTAAGCATGGCAGATGGTGAGTGTGCTTAAAAATTTGAACTGGGTGCTTCAGTTTTGAGAGCTAATAAATTAATTTTTATGTGGGTGTGAGTTTGTATGAGTGTAATGCCTTTGGGTGTTTTGTCTCTCTATTAGGTACAAAAATTATAATTATTCCATTGTGATATTTTTGTACAATTTGAGGGATAAACACCATTTGATTATTTTTGGGTTTTTCGAGTTGTGAGGTTATTCTCCAAATTTTTGTACTCCTCATATTTGTTAGTGAATTTTTATTTTCTCCTTTGCCAGTAGAAGTAGGCTTACGCCGAACCACGTTAAATTTTGAGTCTCTGTTAATTTTCTCTATTTTGACAGCTCTATTTATTTTATTATTCCCAAATAAAATATTTGTCCTGCTTCCGTTGCGCCGCTTGTGCCCTGGTCAATTTATTAATTTTCCCAATAAGTGGTATCAGAGCCTCTTCTATATTTTTTTGGAATTTGTTATGGCGACCTCAAAATTTGATATCGAGAAATTCAACCGCAACATGAGTTTTACTTTGTGGCAAGTCAAGATGCGTGCGTTGTTGACATAAAATGGGTTGCAGAAAGCACTTCTGGAGTAAGATAAAAAGCTAGCCACTTTGATGGAAGCCTAAATTGAAGAATTAGATGAAAAAGCTCTTGCTGCCATTCAGTTATACTTGTCGAATGAGGTCCTGCGAGAAGTCGTTCACGAGAAGACTGCCGCAAAGTTATGGAAAAAGCTTAAATCACTTTTTATGAAGAAAAGCCTCACTAGCAAGCTTATTGTAAAGCACCGGATGGACATGCTCAATATGGCAGAAGGTAAACCGTTAAAATCACACCTTGATCAGTTTACATCCATTTTGATGGACTTGGAAAAAGTGGATGTTAAGTATGATGGAGAAGATATGACTCTCATGTTACTCCGTTCTTTACCTCCCTCTTATAATCATTTTAGAGATTCTTTAATTTTCAATAAAGAAACTCTTTCTATGGAGGAGGTAAAACAAACTCTTTTTGCAAAGGAGCTTATGGATAAGGAGTTTGTTCATAGCACCTACTAGAACCCAACAGATTTTCTACTGGTTTGTAGAGGTGCTAGTGGGAGAGATTCTGGTAGCAGTTCCAGGCATAAAATTTTGGCTTGTAATTATTCTAAGAAGAAAGGGCACATTAAGGCTGATTGTTTTAAGTTGAAAAATAAACAACGGCATAATGAGGAATCCAGTGAAGCCAATTCTGTCGAAGATAAGTCTGGAGGTGAATTTTTATAATTGAAAAAAAAAATTCACCTCTCTCTCCACTTTGGATATTGGTGGATTTAATTTTATTGGCGGTGAAGGGATTTTTTCTATGCCATATTTGTGATGTTTGCACATCGAGTCAGCCGTTTATACAAGCTTTAGAAATTCTGTCATTACAGGTGCAACTGCTACACTATCTTCTTTTATGGTAAATTTAGAAGCATTTTCATGCCAATGTTGTTTGGGGTATCAACTGTTAAGGTAGTATTTTTGACAGTAAATACTACATATAGTTGATTTGATATTTTTGTGACTACACCATTTTTAAAATTTTGAGTTAGCTCTCTTGATTTTAGAATAGGATTTATCATTAAGGAGTAGTTTTGTGAATTTATCAAAATTTAAATTAAAGAGGAGAATTGTTGAAGATAATTTAAATTTTTATTAAAAAAAAGGGGAAGGGTTATATTCGGTTTACATGGCACCGAATTTTATAAGCCGTCAAACTTAGAATTTTAAGAAGTCAAAACCAAAGAAAGCAGCACCGAATTTGTAGATGCAAAACCAAAGTTTAGAGATGTAAAATTTGACGCAAAAGTTGGCCAAAATTGTGGCCTCTCTTTCACATGCTTGCATGGCCAATTTGCTTGGGCTTTTGTTAATTAGGTGCATGTGTATATATATGGCTAACCGTGGCAGATGGTGAGTGTGCTTAAAATTTTGAGCTGGGTGCTTCAATTTTGAGAGCTAATAAATTAATTTTTATGTGGGTGTGAGTTTATGTGAGTGTAATGCTTTTGGGTGTTTAGTCTCTCTATTAGGTGTAAAAATTATAATTAGTCCATTGTGATATTTTTGTTCAATTTAAGGGATAAACACCATTTGATTATTTTTCGGTTTTTTCGGGTTTGGAGGTTATTCTCCAAATATTTTGAACTCCTCATATTTGTCAGTGGATTTTTATTTTCTCCTTTGCCTGCGGAAGTAGGCTTACACCGAATCACGTTAAATTTTGTGTCTCTGTTAATTTTCTCTATTTTGACGCCTCCATTTATTTTATTATTCCCAAATAAAATATTTGTCCCGCTTCCGCTACGCCGCTTGTGCTTGGGTCAATTTATTAAATTTCCCAACAAGTGGTATCATAGCCCAAATTGAAGAATTAGATGAAAAAGCCCTTGCTACCATTCTGTTATGCTTGTCTAATGAGGTCCTGCAAGAAGTCGTTCACGAGAAGACTACTGCAGATTTGTGGAAAAAGCTTGAATCACTTTTTATGAAGAAAAGCTTGAATTTCTTTTTATGAAGAAAAGCCTCACCCACAAGCTTGTTGTAAAGCACCGGATGTAAATGCTCAATATGGTAGAAGGTACATCGTTAAAATCACACTTTGATTAGTTTACATCCATTTTGATGGACTTGGAAAATATGGATGTTAAGTATGATGGAGAAGATTTGGCTCTCATGTTACTCCGTTCTTTACCTCCCTCTTATAATCATTTTAGAGATTCTTTAATTTTCAATAAAGAAACTCTTTTTGTGGAGGAGGTAAAAGAAACTCTTTTTGCGAAGGAGCTTATGGATAAGGAGTTTGTTCAGAGCACCTACCAGAACCCAGCAGATCGTGTACTGGTTTGTAGAGGTGCTAGTCGAAGAGATTCTGGTAGCAGTTCCAGGCATAAAAATTTGACCTGTAATTATTGTAAGAAGAAAGGGCACATTAAGGCTGATTGTTTTAAGTTGAAAAATAAACAACAGCATAATGAGGAATCCAGTAAAGCCAATTCTGTCGAAGATGAGTCTGGAGGTGAGTTTTTATGATTGGAAAAAAAAATTTCATCTCACTATCCACTTTGGATATTTGTGGATTTAATTTTATTGGCTGTGAAGGGATTTTTTTGTTGCCATTTTTGTGATGTCAGCTCATCAAGTCAGCCATTTATACGAGCTTTAGAAATTCTATCATTACAGGTTCAACTGCTACACTGTTTTCTTTTATGGTAAATTCAGAAGAGTTTTCATGCTAATGGTGTTTGGGGTATCAACTGTTAAGGTAGTATTTTTGAGAGTAAATACTACATATAGTTGATTTGATATTTTTGTGACTACACCATTTTTGAAATTTTGAGTCAGCTCTCTTGGATTTTGAAAATGATTTGTCATTATGGAGGAGTTTTGTGAATTTGTCAAAATTTAAATTAAGGAGGAGAATTGTTGAAGATAATTTAAATTTTTATTAAAAAAAGGGGAAGGATTATATTCGGTTTACATTGCACCGAATTTTGTAAGCCATCAAACTTAGAATTTTAAGAAGTCAAAACTGAAGAAAGCAGCACCGAATTTGTAGATGCAAAACCAAAGTTTAGAGCTGTAAATTTTGATGTAAAAGTTATCCAAAATTGTGGCCCCTCTTTCACGTGCTTGCATGGCCAATTTTCCTGGGCTTTTATTAATTAGGCGCATGTGAGTGCATGTGTATATATATGGGTAAGCATGACAGATGGTGAGTGTGCTTAAAAATTTTAGCTGGGTGCTTCAGTTTTGAGAGCTAATAAATTAATTTTTATGTGGGTGTGAGTTTGTGTGGGTGTGATGCTTTTGGGTGTTTAGTCTCTCTATTAGGTACAAAAATTATAATTAGTCCATTGTGATATTTTTATACAATTTAAGGGATAAACATCATTTGATTATTTTTGGGTTTTTTCGGGTTGTGAGGTTATTCTCCAACTATTTCGAACTCCTCATATTTGTTAGTGGATTTTTATTTTCTCCTTTTCCCGTGGAAATAGGCTTACGCCGAATCACGTTAAATTTTATGTTTCTGTTAATATTCACTATTTTGACGCCTCCATTTATTTTATTATTGCCAAATAAAATATTTGTCCCGCTTCCGATGCGCCGCTTGTGCCCTGGTCAATTTATTAATTTTCCCAACAAGTGGTATCAGAGCCTCTTCTATATTTTTTTTTAGATTTGTTATGGCGACGTCAAAATTTGATATCAAGAAATTCAACCGCAGCATGAGTTTTGCCTTAAGGCAAGTCAAGATGCATGCATTGTTGACACAAAATGGGTTGCAGAAAGCACTTCTGGAGGAAGATAAAAAGCCAGCCACTTTGACGGAAGCCCAAATTGAAGAATCAGATGAAAAATCCCATGATGCCATTCTGTTATGCTTGTCGAATGAGGTCATGCGAGAAGTCATTCACGAGAAGACTACTGCAGATTTATGAAAAAAGCTTGAATCGCTTTTTATAAGGAAAAGCTTGAATCGCTTTTTATGAAGAAAAGCCTCTCAAGCAAGCGTGTTGTAAAGCACCGGATGTAAATGCACAATATGGCAGAAGGTACATCGTTAAAATCACACCTTGATCAGTTTACATCCATTTTGATGGACTTGGAAAATATGGATGCTAAGTATGAAGGAGAAGATTTGGCTCTCATGTTACTCCGTTCTTTACCTCCCTCTTATTATCATTTTAGAGATTCTTTAATTTTCAATAAATAAACTCTTTCTGTGGAGGAGGAAAAAGAAACTCTTTTTGCAAAGGAGCTTATGGATTAGGAGTTTGTTCAGAGCACCTACCAGAACCCAGCAGATCGTGTACTGGTTTTTAGAGGTGCTACTAGGAGAGATTCTGGTAGCAGTTCCAGGCATAAAAATTTGACCTGTAATTATTGTCTGAAGAAAGGGCACATTAAGGCTGATTGTTTTAAGTTGAAAAGTAAACAACAGCATAATGAGGAATCCAGTGAAGCCAATTTTATCGAAGATGAGTCTGGGGGTGAATTTTTGTGATTGAAAAAAAAAATTTCATCTCTCTGTCCACTTTGGATATTTGTGGATTTAATTTCATTGGTGGTGAAGAGATTTTTTTGGTGCCATATTTGTGATGTCTGCTCGTCAAGTCGGCCATTTATACGAGCTTTAGAAATTCTGTCATTACAGGTGCAATTGCTACACTGTCTTCTTTTATGGTAAATTCAGAAGCATTTTCATGCTAATGGTGTTTGTGGTATCAACTGTTAAGGTAGTATTTTTGATAGTAAATACTACATATAGTTGATTTGATATTTTTGTGACTACACCATTTTTGAAATTTTGAGTTAGCTCACTTGGATTTGGAAAATGATTTGTCATTAAGGAGGAGTTTTGTGAATTTGTCAAAATTTAAATTAAGGAGGAGAATTGTTGAAGATAATTTAAATTTTTATTAAAAAAAGGGGAAGGGTTATATTCGGTTTACATGGCACCAAATTTTGTAAGCCATCAAACTTAGAATTTTAAGAAGTCAAAACCAAAGAAAGAAGCGCCGAATTTGTAGGTGCAATTCCAAAGTTTAGAGCTATAAAATTTGACGCAAGAGTTAACCAAAATTGTGGCCTCTTTTTCACGTGCTTGCATGGCCAATTTGCTTGGGCTTTTGTTGATTAGGTGCATGTGAGAGCATGTGTATATATATGGGTAACCATGGCAGATGATGAGTGTGCTTAAAAGAATTAGATGAAAAAGCCCTTGTTGTCATTCAGTTATGCTTGTCGAATGAGGTGCTGCGAGAAGTCGTTCACAAGAAGACTGCCGCAGATTTGTGAAAAAAGCTTAAATCGCTTTTTATGAAGAAATGCTTGAATCGCTTTTTATGAAGAAAAGCCTCACCAGTAAGTTTGTTGTAAAGCACCGAATGCAAATGCTCAATATGGCAGAAGGTACATCGTTAAAATCACGCCTTGATAAGTTTACTTCCATTTTGATGGACTTGGAAAATATGGATGTTAAGTATGATGGAGAAGATTTGGCTCTCATGTTACTCCGTTATTTACCTCCCTCTTATAATCATTTTAGAGATTCTTTAATTTTCAATAAAGAAACTCTTTCTGTGGAGGAGGTAAAAGAAACTCTTTTTGCAAAGTAGCTTATGGATAAGGAGTTTGTTCAGAGCACTTACCAAAACCCAGCAGATCGTGTACTGGTTTGTAGAGGTGCTAGTGGGAGAGATTCTGGTAGCAGTTCCAGGCATAAAAATTTGACCTGTAATTATTGTAAGAAGAGAGGACACATTAAGGCTGATTGTTTTATGTTGAAAAACAAACAACAGCATAAAGAGAAATCGAGTGAAGCTAATTTTACCGAAGATGAGTCTGGAGGTGAATTTTTATGATTGAAAAAAAAATTTCATCTCATTGTCCACTTTGGATATTGGTGGATTTAATTCTATCGGTGGTGAAGGGATTTTTTTGGTGCCATTTTTGTGATGTCAGCTCTTCATGTCGACCAGTTATACGAGCTTTAGAAATTCTATCATTACAGGTGCAACTGCTACACCCTCTTCTTTTATGGTAAATTCAGAAGCATTTTCATGCTAATGGTGTTTGGGGTATCAAATGTTAAGATAGTATTTTTGACAGTAAATACTACATATAGTTGATTTGATATTTTTGTGACTACACTATTTTTGAAATTTTGAGTTAGCTCTCTTAGATTTGGAAAAGGATTTGTCATTAAGGAGGAGTTTTGTGAATTTGTCAAAATTTAAATTAAGGAGGAGAATTATTGAAGATAATTTAAATTTTTAATAAAAAAAAAAGCGGAATGGTTATATTTAGTTTACATGGCACCGAATTTTACAAGCCAACAACTTAGAATTTTAAGAAGTCAAAACCAAAGAAAGCAGCACCGAATTTGTAAATGCAAAACCAAAGTTTAGAGAAGTAAATTTTGACGCAAAAGTTAGCCAAAATTGTGGCCTCTCTTCACGTGCTTGCATGGCCAATTTGCTTTGGCTTTTGTCAATTAGGTGCATGTGAGTGCATGTGTATATATGGGTAAGCATGGCAGATGGTGAGTGTGCTTAAAAATTTGAGCTGAGTGCTTCAATTTTGAGAGCTAATAAATTAATTTTTATGTGGGTGTGAGTTTGTGTGGGTGTAATGCTTTTGGGTGTTTAGTCTCTCTATTAGGTACAAAAATTCTAATTAGTCCATTGTGATATTTTTGTACAATTTGAAGGTTAAACACCATTTTGATTATTATTGTGTTTTTTCATTATTCTCCTAATATTTTGTACTCATATTTGTTAGTGGATTTTTATTTTCTCCTTTGCCCGTGGAAGAAGGCTTACGCCTAACCACATTAAATTTTGTGTCTCTGTTAATTTTCTCTATTTTGACGCCACCATTTATTTTATTATTCCCAAATAAAATATTTGTTCCGCTTCCGCTGCGCCACTTGTACCCGGGTCAATTTATTAATTTTCCCAACAAGTGGTATCAGAACGCCTCTTCTATATTTTTTTGGGATTTGTTATAGCGACGTCAAAATTTGATTTCGAGAAATTCAACTGCAGCATGAGTTTTGCCTTACGGCAAGTCAAGATGCGTGTGTTGTTGACACAAAATGGGTTGTAGAAAGCACTTCTAGAGAAAGATAAAAAGCCAGCCACTTTGACGAAAGCCCAAATTGAAGATTTAGATGAAAAAGCCCTTACTGCCATTCAGTTATCCTTGTCGAATGAGGTCCTACGAGAAGTAGTTCACGAGAAGACTGTCACAAATTTGTGGGAAAAGCTTGAATCACTTTTTATGAAGAAAAGCCTCACCAGCAAGCTTGTTGTAAAGCACCAGATGCACATTCTCAATATGGCAGAAGGTACACCGTTAAAATCACACCTTGACCAGTTTACATCCATTTTGATGGACTTAGAAAATATGGATGTTAAGTATGATGGAGAAGATTTAGCTCTCATATTACTCCGTTCTTTACCTCCCTCTTATAATCATTTTAGAGATTCTTTAATTTTCAATAAAGAAACTTTTTCTTTGGAGGAGGTAAAAGAAACTCTTTTTGTAAAGGAGCTTATGGATAATGAGTTTGGTCAGAGCACTTACCAGAACCCAGCAGATCGTGTACTGGTTTGTAGAGGTGCTAGTGGGAGCGATTCAGGTAGTAGTTCCAGGTATAAAAATTTAACTTGTAATTATTGTAAGAAGAAATGGCACATTAAGGCTGACTGTTTTAAGTTGAAAAATAAACAACAGTATAATGAGGAATCTAGTGAAGCCAATTTTGTCGAAGATGAGTCTGGAGGTGAATTTTTGTGATTGAAAAAAAAATTTCATCTCTCTGTCCACTTTGGATATTGGTGGATTCAATTTTATTGGTGGTGAAGGGATTTTTTTGGTGCCATATTTGTGATGTCAGCTCATCAAGTTGGCCATTTATACGAGCTTTAGAAATTCTGTCATTATAGATGCAATTGCTACACCTTCTTTTATGGTAAATTCAGAAGCATTTTCATGCTAATGGTATTTGGGGTATCAATTGTTAAGGTTGTATTTTTGACAGTAAATAATACATATAGTTGATTTGATATTTTTGTGACTACACCATTTTTGAAATTTTGAGTTAGCTCTCTTGGATTTGGGTGCAGTTGCAAAACCAAAGTTTAGAGCTGTAAAATTTGACGCAAAAGTTAGCCAAAATTGTGGCCTCTCTTTCACGTGCATGCATGGCCAATTTGCTTTGGCTTTTGTCAATTAAGTGCTTGTGAGTGCATGTATATATATATGGGTAAGCATGGCCGATGGTGAGTGTGCTTAAAAATTTGAGCTGGGTGCTTCAGTTTTGAGAGCTAATAAATTAGTTTTTATGTGGGTGTGAGTTTGTGTGGGTGTAATGCTTTTAGGTTTTTAGTCTCTCTATTAGGTACAAAAATTATAATTAGTCCATTGTGATATTTGTGTACAATTTGAGGAATAAACACCATTTGATTATTTTTTGGGTTTTTTCGGGTTGTGAGGTTATTCTCCAAATATTTTGTACTCCTCATATTTGTTAGTGGATTTTTATTTTCTCCTTTGCCTCTGGGAGTAGGCTTACGCCGAACCACGTTAAATTTTATATCTCTGTTAATTTTCTCTATTTTGACGCCTCCATTTATTTTATTATTCCCAAATAAAATATTTATCCTGCTTCCGCTGCGCCGCTTGTGCCCGCGTCAATTTATTATTTTTTCAAACAAATAGAGAACTCAGCAGCTAGTATATCTTCTTGACTA
>CANYLF010440140.1:0-11509 GCA_948193215.1 Bocquillonia castaneifolia
TGTAAAGGTTGGAGATAGCCTTGTAAATCTCCTTGTTATCCTTGGTGGATAGTGGAACCCTAAATTGTGTATTTGGGAGAGTGGATGTAGGACAAGTTGGGTCTGAACCACTATAAACCTTTTGTGTTCTTCTTTTCTTCCTTAATCCATTCTTGAAGTTATTTTTAATTTCTGATTCCACACCAATTCACCCCCCTCTTGGTTTCTACAGAAACAAATTAAAACCCTAAGCTACAAGGATAGAAAGTACGGCCAAGCATCCTATAATAAGGAAACAAACCAAATCCTAAACAATAAGGGAAAACCTAAATAATAAGGAAATAAACTCCTACACTACTAATTAAGGTAATGCAACTGCCCATCTCCTAAACACATTAGGTTATGTGACATTGACTTATATGATGCCCTAATGTTGACTTGTTGACCTCTTCTTTGACCTTGACTTTGACCTTGACTTGTTGACTTCAAGCATTTTTCATGCTTCTTTGATTGCGTTCAGATTTACTATCTTCAAATCAATGTTATCATTAAAAGCTCCATTATTAGTCATCTTCAAAACATGCTCTAAGTAAGAATTCAAGGCTTGCTTAAAATTCTTAGTCCTTAATCGAGTCATTGGTCCATAGAATGCTAACGGATCTTTGCTCCATGGCTTGATTGCATCATTCCCACCCCCCCCTGGCCCCCCCGAAATGATTAGACCTCGAATCTAAACCTACATCACAATCGAAAAGGAGACAAATCAGCAACATTGAAAGTAGCACTAACTCCATACTCACCAGGCAAGTCAATCTTATTAGCATTGTCATTGATGCACTCCAAAACTTGAAATCATCCATCTCCACATGGCATCAACTTGGATTTCCTTTGGTTAGGAAACCTTTCCTTCCTCAAATGCAACCAAACCCAATCACCAACCTCAAACACAACCTTCCTACGCCCTTTGTTATGTTGTTTAGTGATTTTCTCATTGCGCCTCCCTAAATTAGCTTGAACATGTTCATGCAATTTCAACACATATTCGGCCTTCTTGGCTCCATCAATATTAGTTTGTTCAGGCAAAGGCAAAGCAACCATAACTAAAGGACTCAATGGAATGAAACCATAAAAAATCTCAAAAGGATGAAAATGTGTAGATGAATGCACACTTCGATTATACGCAAACTCAATATGAGGCAAACAATCTTCCCAAGTTTTCAAATTTAGTTTCACCATAGTATGTAATAATTAACCCAAAGTTCTATTTACCACTTCAGTTTCACCATCGGTTTATGGATGACAAGTAGTAGAAAACAATAACTTAGTTCCTAACTTACGCCACAAAGTCTTTCAAAAATAGCTCAAAAACTTAGTATCTCTATCACTAACAATAGTCCTAGGCATACCATGCAAATGAACTACCTCCCTAAAGAAAAAATCAATAATGTGTTGTGCATCATCCGTTTTCCTACATGCAATGAAATGTGCCATCTTTGAAAACCTATCAACAACAACAAAAACACTATCATACCCACGCCTAAATCTAGGTAAACCAAGTACAAAGTCCATAGATATATCAATCCAAGGTGAACTAAGCATGGGTAAAGGCATGTTCAAACCATTAGGTTGCAACTTAGACTTAGCTTGTTTACACACAATGAACTTATCACAAATTTTAATCACATCAGATTTTATTTTAGGCCATAGAAATAATCATAAAAAACATGTAATGTCTTTTAAATACCAAAATGTTCCATCAACCCAGCCTCATGTGACTCATGCACAAGCAACTCACACATAGAACAAGCTGGAATACATAATCGTCTATCTCTAAACAGAAAACCATCATGTCTGTAAAACCTATCAAAAGCACCTTGTTCACACGCAACATAAATAGAACCAAAGCCACTATCATTTGCATATAAATCTTTGATAAACTCAAAGCCAAGTAACTTTGTTTCTAAAGAAGCAAGTAAAGTATACCTTCTTGAAAGTGCGTTGGCCACTAGATTAATTTTACCTTGCTTATACTTAATGACATAAGGAAATGCCTCAACGAACTCACTCCACTTAGCTTGGCATCTATTCAATTTGTTTTGACCTTTCAAGTGCTTCAAGGACTCATGATCGGTAAGAATCACAAATTCCTTTAGCAATAGATAATGACTCCATACGTTTAAGGCTCTAATAAGTGCATAGAGTTCCTTGTCATAATTTGGATACTTCAAACTCTCTCCATGGAGTTTCTCACTAAAATAGGCAATTGGCTTTCTATCTTGCATTAGAACAGCTCAAACACCTAAACCAGAAGCATCACAGTCAATTTCAAAAGTTTAAGAAAAATCAGGCAAAGAAAGAATAGGAGATAAAGTAAGCTTATCCTTGAACATTGAGCATATTAAATGCTCTATCTTGAGATTCACCCTATACGAACTTCACATCTTTTTTAACAAGTTCATTCAACGGCGCGGCAATGGTGCTAAAATCCTTCACAAAACGCCTATAAGAACTTGCTAACCCATGAAAGCTCCTCACCTCACTAACATTCTTAGGTGTAGGCCAATCCTTGATTGCCTTAACCTTTTCCTCATCAACCTCAATGCCCTTTGCACTAACAACAAAGCCAAGAAACACAAGCTTGTTCGTGCAAAAATTACACTTCTTAAGGTTAGCAAATAACGAATTCTCACGCAAAGCAGTAAGCACCAAACGAACATGTTCAATATGATCATCCAAACATTTGCTAAAAATCATAATATCAATAAAAGTAAACCACAATAAATTTGCCTATATAAGCACGTAAAACATGATTCATAAGTCTCATAAAAGTGCTAGGTGCATTAGTTAAACCAAAAGGCATAACCAACAATTCATACAAGCCAAATGTTGTCTTAAATGTGGTTTTTCATTCATCACATGTTTTCATCCTAATTTGATAATAACCACTTTTCAAATCAATCTTAGTAACTATCACACTACCATGCAACTCATCAAGCATATCATCTAACGTAGGAATAGGATGATGATATTTAACAATTATCTTATTAATAGCATGGCAATCAACACACATACGTCAAGAACCATCCTTTTTAAGAACTAACAAAATAGGAACAACACAAGGACTCAAACTCTCTCTAACATAACCTTTACTCAAGAGATCCTTCACTTGGCGTTGCAACTCCTTAGTTTTCTCAGGATTGACTCGATATGCTGGTCTATTTAGGATTTTAAATCCAGATACAAAGTCAATTTGATGCTCTATGCCCCTTAGTGGTGGCAATCCACTAGGCAACTCAATAAGAAACAAATCTTCAAATTCCTGCAAGAGACTAACAAATACACTGGGAAGAGAAGGGTCAACTTCGTTAGTAGTAAACAATATTTCCTTGCATATAAGCACAAGTACTTGCTAGTTAGAACTTCAAGCTTTCCTCACATTTCTATCTCTTACAAGAAAACTCACTTACCTCTCCTTTTTCCTGCGCATCACTCATTTTTTTCACTCCACATTTGTGTATACCCTCATTAGACTCTCCTTTTACCACTCTTTACTCACACCTCTCAATGTTTTCCATACAGCTCCCCTTTTGCTTGTGCACCTTTTCTTTTTCATGTGCACTCTTTCTCTCTTTTACTTCTTTTTCATGCACATCCATGCGAGCTTTCATCAACTTTTGGTCCTCATAAACTTCACTGGGACTCAATGGAGCAAGAGAATATCGAACACCATCCATAGTAAGTGAATATGAATTAGTGCGCCCATAGTTTACAACATTCCTATCAAATAACAAAAGTCTACCCAACAACAAATGACAAGCATGGATAGGAATCACATCACAAAGCACCTCATCATGAAATTTCTTAACACTAAAGGCAACCCTAACTTGCTTGGTTACACATAGACCACCACAATCATTAAGCCATTGCAATGTATATGGCTTAGGATGCTTAAGAGTTTGCAATTTTAGCCTATCAACCATCATAGAACTAGCAACATTGGTACAATTACCCCCCCCCCCCCCCATCAATAATCAATATACAATAAGAATCATTATTTTGAATTTTACATCTAGTATGAAAAATATTATCCTTTTATAAATTATCATCCCCATGTTGCAAATTAAGATCCTGAATGGTTACAAGCATGTTACATGTTTCATGCAATTACACATCATCATAATCCTCAAGTGGTGACATGCCATGATAATTATCTTCATCATCATGTGATTCGGTTTCATCCTCATCACTTGCATACACCATCTCACCACCATGAATCGCCATGGTTCGCTTGTTTGGACATTGTGATAAGATATGTCCATAGCCCAAACACTTGAAACATTGGACTTTCTTTGGCTTGGACTCACCTTGAGGCATTGTTGCCTTGATATTAGGCACATTAGTATTTGGTTTAGCATCCTTAGACACCTCACATGCCTTGCTATGGGGCTGGTTGTCTCCCTTCCACGAACTACTCCACTTGGAGCTAGGCATTGCATTCTTTGCCTTAGTCTTTCCTTACTTTTCAACTTTGATTGCCATATGCAACATGTCCTCCATCTCCACATAATGCTGCAATTCAAAAATGGCTGCAATTCAAGAATTTTAACAATATCACGGTTAAGACCATGCAAAAATCATGCCAAAGTAGCCTCCCTATCCTCATCTATATTGGCACTAATCATAGCTATCTCCATAGATTGCCAATACTCCTCAATACTCTTAGACCCTTGTACTAAGTTTTTTAACTTATTGTACAAATCCCTTTGGTAATGTGAAGGTACAAATCGCTTTCTCATAATGCGCTTAACCTCTACCTAAGAATCAACTTTGGGTTCCCCATTATGCCTCCTAGAACTCACCAATTGAACCCACCAAATTGCTCTATAATCAGAGAATTAAACTACGACAAGTTTAACCTTTTTAGGCTCACTATAGTTATGACATTCGAACACTCGTTCTACCTTCTTTTCCCACTCTAAATAAGCTTTGGGGTCACTTTTACCATGAAACGGTGATATTTTCATCTTAATGCTACCCAAATTCCTATCAACCTTAGGTGGATTGAATTTAGGTCCACTAGTCTCACCCTCTACTTCATCACTAGTTGTCCTAGACCTCTCATTCATCAATGTAGCAAATTGGTCATCATGTTTTTGAAATTCTTTTTGCATATACTCGACTACATTTTTCAAACTAGTAGCTAAATCATCCAAAGTAATTTCTTTTTTTAAAGCCATGGTTAACAAAGAAAAGAGCAAAACAGAAAACCTCACTCCCATACGTGTTTACACTCACAAAATAGATGTTCAATTCAAATACCTTTAAAATTAAACCAAATTGTAAGCAAGCTAACACATAAACAAGTTTACACAACCAATTAAACCAACTAATCCCTACATTCAAACAAACATTCACGGATCAAGAAATAGAACATAAGCATGCAAACAAGACAAGCCTATATAATCAAAAACATTTTCCCAATGTACCCAAGAAACGATTTTGACAAGGATAGACAAAAACTTTTTGCAAAAAAAAAATGAATTTTGACAAGAACAAACAAGTTCCAAATCAATTTAGAACAAGAACAATGCAGAATTTAACAAGAACAATCAAACAAACTCAATTCGAACCAATTCACACCCAATCTTTCTTGTAACTTGCGGATTGAACTCAATTCAATTCAACAATCAATCATTTTTTTTTAAAACTGAAATATTGCGAACAGAATTTAATAATTCTACTACTGATTTTTTTTTAGATAGAATACACAAAATCTCGAATTTAATCAATCAAACAAATCGCAATAACCAACAAATTGCAAGATTGCAGACCAAACAATTGAAACAAGGTGCGGACAACCTTGTTCCTAACACAAAATTGTGAATTGAACATGAAATATCCAGACAAAATTTTGCACAATGAAATCACAACAATTCAACACAAGCAAGGTTGCGGATTCAATAATTATAATCCCACAACTCACAGAATTGAGTAGAAATAGAAGACAGACTCTAATTGAAAGAAAATTGAACCAACACTTACAAGTTCTGGCTTTGATACCAAATGATACAAATTCGGACTCTTGATATGTTCAAACCCAAAGTAAATAATTGAAATGGAAAATCAATAATACGTTCAATTCCTAATAATAAGAATCACACGCACCAAAAGTTGAGTTCGTCACCCAAAGATCTAACTTGGAGTTTGTAATTAATATGGAACTATCACTCTTAATTATGTAGAATTAAGAATAACAATTATAAGATGAATGTTTAAACAACCTAAGAACTAATAAGTTAATAGATTGAATAATCAAGTAGATGTGAAACTAAACTAATCAATTAAGTTTAATTTCAAGAGATTCAAAAGGAACACCTTAAGAATAATATGCAATGCATAAGTTTTTGCAAAGCAAAGAGAATTCAATTATTCATTAAGTGTTGGTCGAATGCCATACACACACTATTTATAGTGTTCAAAAATAAATCCTAAACCTAATTGGACTTAGAGTTAGCGACACATATAAGGGAACAAAGGAAACAAATTCAAACCTAAGCTACAAGGATAGGAAGTGCGGCCAAGCATCCTAGAATAACAAGGAAACAAACCAAATCCCAAACAATAAGGGAAAACCTAAATAACAAGGAAATAAACTCCTAAACTACTAAGGTAATGCGGCTGTCCATCTCCTAAACACATTAGGTTATGTGGCATTGACTTATATGATGCCCTAGTGTTGACTTATTAGCCATCTTGACTCCTTTACTTGTTGACCTGTCCATTGACTTTGACTTTGACCTTGACTTGTTGACTTAGCTAACTTTGTTGGCTTCAGGCATTTTTCATGCTTCTTTGGATGCAATTAGATTTACTTTCTTCAAATCAATGCCATCATCAAAAGCTCCATTGGTAGTCATTTTCAAAACATGCTCCAAGTAAGAATTCAAGGCCAGCTTGCTTAAACTTCTTAGTCCTTAATTGAGTCATTGGCCCATTGAATGCTAACGGGTCCTTGCCCAATGGCTTGATTGCATCCTTGATTGCCTCAGGTGTTCTCCATTCTTAAAATCAATTATACTACGATTTTGTTTCTTCCACATTTCCCAAATCAACAAATACCAAAGAGAGCTCCAGAGATGCCTATAAGGAGAAGATGTTGTCACCGAATTCAAGAACTCAAAGAAGAGGGTTAAGGGATTTGGCATAATAAAAGATAGACGAAGCTTGTGAAAAAACCAAATCCAAAGAGGCCAAGAGTTACAACAATTGAGTGATAAATGATCAATGGTTTCCTCTCCTTAAGAGCAAGTTGTACATGTAATTCCCGAATTCGTGAAGATGCCTCGTGAAGCAAGGAAATAGAGAGTTGAGACACACCCATGGTATACAAGCCATGCAAAATAAATTAATAATTCTAGGAGGTGCCAAACTTGCCCTTAATTGCTTGAATGACATCCTATTTAAAGATCTATCCTTTTGGAAATGGTGTGTAAAGAAGGACACCCTATAGCCATCATCTTTCCCTATCCATTTGAGAATGTCATCTTTTGAATTAGATAGAACAATTTGGTTAACAAGTTGTAACAATTTACTGAGTTGATCTTTCTCACCCAATCTTAGTCTCCTTTAGTAATTCAATACCCAACCATTAATTTACAACCATATGATGCGCTAAACCAGTCTTGTCCTTATGAAGGTTGAACAAATTCTAAAACAACTCCACCCAGGGCCCATAACGTAATCAAACATTATGTCAAAAAGAAGTATTTCTACCCAACAGCACCTGAATAGAGACATTATCTTTGAAAAATAATTACAGATAGCATAATTCTTGGCACATATACAATAGATATTCTTCCTAATGGTAGACCAGCGATTTAAATCCAAGTTAATAAAAGCGTTCAAATTAGACACCCTAAAAGTTGAGACAACCACATTATACCAAAGAGAAGAGGAATCTCCCTTTCTTAACTTCCATAGCCATTTTAAAAGTAAACTCTGGTTTGAAACACAAAGAGAGTTAATTCCAAGACCCTCTACTTCTTTGCTTTTATGAATCTCAACCCAAGAAATATTATAAAGACCCCTAGAAGAGCCATCACCCCTCCATAAAAATTGAATCATGAAACTCTCAAGTTTGTTTTAAACAGCAATAGGCATGGAGAACATGGAAATAAAATATATAGGCAAACTTTTAAGGACAATATTAATAAGAATAAATCTACCCACAGGAGACAAAAGTTTACTTTTCCATAAGGAAAGCTTCTTTTGAAAATTAGAGATGATGGGATCCCAAAGCTTAATAGAGAAAGCTTTAGTAGTGAAAGGGAGTCCAAGATACTTCATAGGAAGTTTTTTCACCTTGCATTTGAACTTAGCCTCCAGCCATGATAAATCTTGAGGGCGCATATTCACTCCTGACACCGTACTTTTGCTATAGTTAATCTTGAGCCCAGATTTAACTTCAAATCATCACAATATTCTTAGAAAATTATCAACCTTTGGCATATCAAAAGGAACAAACAGTAGGGTATCATCTACAAACTGTAGAAGTTGTAAGGATTCGACCGCATTCTCCAAATTAATACCCTCAAGTACCCCCAACCGAAGCTACCTTTAATAAGAGACACCTAAGACTCTCTACTACCAAAATAAATGAGAATGGTGATAAATGGTCACCTTGCCAAACTCCTTTCTGCATAGTGAACGGCGGAGAGGGCTAGCCATTAACAAGCACTGAAATCTTAGAGGACCAAAGTAAGTTGCTAATCCATGAACTCCATTAAGGATCAAAATTCATTCTATTCAGAGTATCAAGGAGGTAAGACTATGAAATACTATCAAATGCCTTTTTGAAAATCAAGTTTCAAAAGCAATAAAGGTTGTCTCATCCTCTTAGCTAGGTAAATGAGTTCATGAGCAAGGAACTAACAATCATGAATGCTTCTACCTTTAACAAAAACATGTTGTGATTCTGAGATCAAGTGAGGCAAATATGGAGAAAACCGGTTGACAAGAACCTTCAAAACAAGCTTACAAAATCCATGAACTAGACGTATTGGCCTGAAATCTTAGGTTATTGACAACATTTAAATACTTTCTATACATTGAATTCTCACGCATAATATTTGTTATGTTAAATTATACTATTAAGATGTTAATTACACAAGATTTAATATGAGTATATAAATATTTATAAACAAGAAGAGAAGGAAAGTCCTTTTAATAATATTTATATACTCGTATTATTAAAAGGATTAGTATTTTTTTAAAATTTTTATTAAGATAAACTAATAATTATATCTTTAGTTCAATAACCATTAACCTGCAAATATTTAAGTTTCATATGTATATTTTTTTTACTATATTTATGTATAATATATAGATAAGGTTAAATTTTTTTTTATTAAATTATATAAATTGGTTAGAATTCTAATACTTATTACTTTTCAATGGAAAATGAATTCTTATATATACACACACACACATAATTTTAAAAAAATATTAGAAATTCAAGATTTTAAATGTGAGCATTTTCATCTTACATCAAATAAAAAGATTAAACACTTGGTAAAGAACTTTGCATATTGTATAATTTTAGAGCTCTAGAATTATATCTAGTGTTAATTCTTTTTAGTACTCTTAAGGCAAGAGGTATAAATAAACCTCTAAATTATACTATGAATGTCACTTAAACTATCAAAGTTTAAAGTATCATATTCTAGTCCTTAAAATTTACAAATATTGAAAAAATATGTTTATATTTAATGAAAATTACCAAAGATTAATAATCTAATAAAATGGGAATTATTAATCTGTAATATGTATATCGATAATAACTAAAAGAATGCATAAAAGAAAAAAAACAACCATTTGAGATTGAAAAGTGGTTGTAAGAATTGATTTACTCAAATTGTGAAGTTTTTTTCTCTCTAAACTCTTGACTTCTAGTTTGCTCTTTAACTTTTTAATTACTTTAATTCACCACTCCTAGTTACCAAACTATTTCATTATTTTTAGAGAAATATTGATTAAAATGAAAAATAGGGTATAAAAACCCATTTTTTTAACCATGTACACAATAAAAAAATATTTTGAAGATGCTAGGAGTAATAAAGTAAAGAAATTATTTAAAAATTATGTTGGATTTACTATTAGACAATAGTTCTTTGGTAGATAAAATTTTATTTTATTTTCTTAATCATTTCTATTCACATTTTTTTTATTTAAAGGTTGGTCTCTTAACCTAATTAAGATTTTTATATTGATTACAAATATCCCTACTATTGAATATTTTTGTTTATGGGGATGAAATCAATTCACATATTTAAATATTAAAAAAATAAAAGTATAATATTCAGGAAATAATTAATTGCATTAATTAAATGGTAATTTGTGCGACAAATATAAATTTAATATGCTTAAAAAGGAAACAAGATCAAATCAATTTAAATAATATTTATGTATTTTAAATTTTTTTATCACTTGCATATGTATAAGAAAAATTAAATCAGATAAGTAGAAGCTTTTTCAAAGATTAAAAAAAAACATAAATTATTTTGAGATATACCGATATAAAAATTTTAGAATTTAGTTACCCTAGACATACGATCATTGAAATTCTATATAAATCTGTATTTTTTTAATTTCATTTTATATTTTATGAAAATAATTCACTATAAAATATTAAAATATCTGTTATGGTTCAAATATTGTAACTATTATTATTAAATTTTGACTTTAAAATTAAGATTTTGTTTGAAGTTTCACAGAAAGGTATTTTAGAAAAAAAATAAAAACTTGTGCGACTGAGCAATATTCTTAAAATTCATATATTTTTTTCTAATGAGTATTTTATCTCCGAATAGATGAAATTTTGGGGTTTGTTTATATATCATGATATAAAGTTTTAGTCATAATAATAAATTTAACCAAATGTGCTTTTAAAAAAATACATAGGAGAAAAAATGTTTTCTTAAAATGATAAAAAAAATTAAGCAACAAAAATATTTTATAAAAGTATAAAATCTTAAAAAGTGGTAGAAGAAAAGCATTTTGAGAAAATTGAATAATTGAAAAAAGCATACAAGAACTAGAAAAATATATTTTACATGATTAGGTTAAATATTTGAGAAAAATTATCACTGATCAATACATATAGAACATATGTATGATATGTTAGTACGTTGAGAGGACGGTATTATTATTATCAAAATTTTTAGTGATTTTAAATATTAGTCATCTTTTAAAAAAATTGACAGGTTAATTCAATATCTTTCTGTGTCAATTTTAGTCAACTTGAAATAATTTACATTATTAATAATGTATCAAGAGATATCGATAATATGTTATACATTATTGGTGATATGTCATGTTCAATTAATGACATATCTAATATCATTTAACCATAATTTTTAATAAATTTTCAATGTTGATCTTATTGTTTTAAGAAATTTATCATTTTAGTATTGTTAAGTAGGAGCAAGTGATTCTTACAAATATCACGTGTGGTATTTTTAAATTAGCTAAA
>CANYLF010440170.1:0-11649 GCA_948193215.1 Bocquillonia castaneifolia
AGGGGAGATAATTTTTAGCAAATTGGAAAGGTTGGTTTTGATGCCTTGCAGATATATTTCCATGAAATACCATATGAAGTCATCGAGAAAAGATATTATTGTACTGAATTGGTTAATCACTTCTTATACGAATAAATTTAATTTTTTTATTTTTAACAATTGGGATGATTAAAAGCTGGAATCTGAAGTTGCAACTATCAATTACTTAGTTGCTGCAGGTTGTGGTCACAAATTATGCACATGGTGTCCACTATATCTGTCCATACCCTTATGTAATAGCTATACCATTTTGATAAATGGTCTTTATTATAAAGGACAAATGTCAAGAAAATATAATGCACCAATTTGCTGGGGTTTTAATGCATATTATTATGCTATGCTACTTTTTTGATATGTTAAGTAAAATTATATAATTAAAAATAAATAAATAAATTATATACTTCTTGCATACTTCTAATGCACTACTGGCATACTTCTATTTTATTATAATTATGAAATTTCACAAAAAAATATTATTATATATGTAAAGATACGAAATTATATAATTATCATAAATAAAAAATATATATATTATATTAAATCATATTTACAGTTTAAATTTTTTACAAACATTTTCTTCTACTTGCATAATTTTTATTATAAATTGTGTACTTCCATACTTCTACTATACTACTGGTGTACTTCTGGCCTACCAAAATTATAAAATTCCATAATTTTATTATTAAATATTAAAAATTAATATTTATTAATAAACATACATTCTAAATTTAAATTATGTTGAAAACTTTTTGTCTAAATATATAATTGGTTTTATATTGTTTTCTTCTTGTGCACTTGTACCATATTTCTGGTATACTTGATTAACAAAATTCAATAAAAGTTAGAAACTATTATTGTTTAAATGCATATAAAAATTAAATAATTTTATATGTTTTACATGAGATATACTTTTATATACTTCACATCAACTTACTGTGTACTTAAGATATATTTTGTCATTTATATGGTATACTTTTGATTTACTTATGCTAAATTTACAGTGTTCTTTAACTATAACTACAATAAATCTTTTAAAATATCATTGTTTATACGGAAATAAAAAATAATCTTAAGATATACTACCACTACTGTTCAATTAGTCTTTCAAGGAAAGGGATGAATTGGGACTTTAAATAAATTAAATGCATCAACTGAGTGCAAATGACACTATACGGTACAAGCACCAAAAATGTTTGCCAAACTATTTACAAATATATTATTTTTAGTCAATAATAATAGGCAAAAGGGCCAAATAAGCCCTTAAAATTATATATAATTATAGATTGCACACTTCTAATCGACTTCTGGTAAACTACTTGTATACTTCTGGCTTACCAGAATGATGAAATTCCATAAACTTTCAAAAATATTATTATATATATAAAGATAAAAAAATTATAGAATAAAAAAAAGTTATGCATTATATTAAAACTATATTTTAAGTTTAAATTTTTTTACCAGCTTTTCCTTCTACTCGGTAATTTGTATTATAAATTATATACTTTTGGTATACTTCCTGCGTACTATTGGTATACTTCTGACTTATCGAAATTATGAAATTCCATAAGTCTTAGAAAAAATTAACATACATATGATGATAAAAAAAATTATATAATGATAAATATCTACTCTGATCATTTACAATTAGATGATTTTTTTTATTTACATATAAGCAATAATATTTTCTAAGTGTTATTGAATTTCATAAATCAAGTAAATATGAAGTATACTGTAAGTATATTAGAAGTAACTATTTATAAGACAAATTATGCAAGTAGAAAAGATCACTTCAACAAAATTTAAAGTTAAAGGATACTTTTAATATTAATAAGACACATGTCATTTTACATGTATGAGACACATGTCATCTTTCATCTGTAGTTTAGTAAGACACATGAATACATTTTAGTTTGCATGTAGCACACATGACACATTTATGTATATTTTAGAGGACACATGTAAGGATACATGAAAAGAAATTGACACATAGCAATCCACTAAAGGAAAAATATACTTTTAATATTATATATCTATTTTTAATATTTACAATTATATGATTTTTTTATCTACATATAAACAATAATATTTTCAAACATTATGACATTTCATAAATCTGGTAAACCGGAAGTTTACTAAAAGTATATTAGAAGTATATTATTTATAAGACAAATTATACAAGTATAAAAAGTTACTTCAAAAAAATTTAAAATTAAATCTACTTTAATATTAAATATCTATTCTGATTATTTACAATTACATGATTTGTTTTATCTGCATATAAACAATAATACTTTCTAAGAATTATTGAATTTCATAAATTTATTAAATCAGAAGTATATTGCAAGTATATCAGAAGTAACTATTTATAAGACAAATTATGCAAGTAGAAAAGATAACTTCAACAAAATTTAAAGTTAATATGTACTTTTAATATTAATAAGATACATGTTATTTTATATGTGTGGGACACATGTCATCTTACATGTGTAGTGTAGTGAGGCACATGAAGATATGCTAGTTTGCTTGTAGGACACATGGCCCATTCCATATATATACTAGAGGACACATGTAAGGATGCATGGGAAGAAATAAACACCTAATAATAATCTACTAAAGGAAAAAAAATATACTTTTAATATTATATATCTACTCTTAGTATTTACAATTACACGATTTGTTATCTGTATGTTAATAATGATATTTTCTAAATATAAAATTTTTTTTCATAAATGACACGACCCAAACCCGGGTTACGTGACCGATGCTAGGGAACATGAAAGCTATGTGCTACTGGAACCCATGGCTAGCCTAAACCTGATAAACACTTGATAAACATATCTATATACATATATATCCACCATAATTATATACTCTGGTTTATCATAAAATAAACATAAACCTGTTCAATACCAAAATAGAAATCCATAATAGCATCGATGTATAAACATATAATTAACCAGCTTAACAGCTGGAGCCTCTCAGGCTACAATTATCCAAAATAATACCAACACAACCAGAGGAAATATCATCATAAATACTAATCAGATATATGAACAGGATCATCAACAGAACATCCTAATACAAACAAGCTACTACTGCAGCTTCTAGATTAATACATCCGATAACATAGAATAAAAACCTTCAGAAAATGGCTGGAGAAGAAAAAGTCCGACGAAGAGACCTGACAGGTGAGGTCTAGATAGAATCCTGAAAAAAATTAAGATTAAGGGGAGTCAGACCTCACTGAGTGAATCAATATCATATTTATGAAAAGCAACCTATATGAGATCAACATATAGTAATAATAATATATACAGGCAAAAGTGCAAATGAATGAATTAATCACAGGAAACAAACAAGGAAGGAAGGAAGAAGCAGAACACCTAATTCCCTTATAAACCCGAATAAATCAATATCTCTTGAATCCAAGATTGGTCACTTGTTCCAATACCAGTATCTGGCGCTCGATTATTCTCGAGCATGCCCTAGAAAATAATAGTACGATCGCCCGAGTATTCTCGAACATGCCCCGTCCTTTAAAATCATAAACATTAACCATATACCTGACTCATGTGTGCACACAACTTGGTGACACCCGCCAGGTAGCTCGTTCCACATCCATCCTCCATCCAACACATCACAAATAATTCACAGAAAATACACATAGCATATGCATTTATTCATATATATATATATATATATATATATATATATATATATATATATATATATATATATATAATATAATTAACTAGTGAAAACAATGAATATCCAATGTAATGTAAATTATATAATAATAAATGACATATAACATGTATTCTAATAGCACATCATAAATATGAAATTGACTCACAGTTCGAGTGCGCACCTCTATGCGCTCCGGACGAACTCGGCCCTCCTCGGCCTATAGAACTCTCTGCATGAATTAAAAGAAAATAATTTAGGTAAACAACTTAACCTAACTCTTATTGAATTCTAGAATTTCTATTAAACGAATAAAACATATACTAACAACTTATAATTAATAACATATTATATCATTTAATCCGTTTAACTCGATATCACGTTTCACTAGAAAATTCTACCGAGAATTCGGCAGAACCTCCCCTATAAAATGGACATCTCTCCACCAAAGTGGAGCCCATCTTGCAATTAAACAGCACTTCTATAATCACCAACCAATTGCCGGGCCTACCGACATACTCGGACTTACTAAACATATCAATTACAGCAGTTAACCATCATTATTCATTTTATACATTATTCAACTTATCGCACTATTTCTATCTATATATTATATTTATTCAAAGTCCTGAACAGTCCGTAACAGTCTGATAATCAATTATTCTGTTAAACGGTCTAACGGTCCTAAAGTCTGATTTAATTAATCCAATAATTAAAATTATCCAATTCGATATCAATTCGATATAATTATAGCTTATATAACATGTTTATAACATATAAAACATCAAAATAATCAAATTAGACGCCTAACACGTATTTTGAGAATTTCCATAAACTGACATTTAGCTTCGGGAATTTTTCATTCAAAAACCGTAAAGAATTAGACCAACTCGCAGTTATGAAATTTGTTCAGGATATTTTTCTGAATTAAAAAAAAAACAAACAGGGCTGACCGGAGTTGGGACTCTCCGGTCGGAGCCCCCAAGCTCCAGATTTACTCCCCACGATTCTAGGAGTTCAAAAGTACCTTTTTTGCCACCAAACCATCGCCACAGACGGCGGCTCGAAACTCCAAAGGTTGCCAGAATCGAGAAGCTCCACCGTCTCCGATCAACGTCTTCTAGTGGCTGTCAACGTCGCAGTTCAGTGCAAACCTACACTAATCGAGCCGATCTACACGATGGTGGTGTCAGATCTTCCAGAAAATAATAGCAATACCACGAACCACGGTGGCTGGTGATTTCAGACCTTTCGAGCTTTGGTTCTTCACGGTCCGACAATGGTAGGCTATAAAATGGGTGTAGATCGGTTGGAAATTGAACGAGCTTTGATTTGACTATAAACTTGTGGGTTAAGGTGGCCAGAATCTCTCATTCTCCATCGGAGAAGACCGGCGAGCTACAGTGGATATTAGAGAGAAATTCGAGTACTGTAGTGCTAATTGGTTTTGAAGTTTGTCTCTTCAATTAGGCCCATCAATTGATTTAGCCTATATAACACAAAGTTTTTGGCCTTCAAATAAGTCTTTTTCATTAATTAAAAATTATCCTTAACTCGGTTTTGCACCAAATTTTTACAGCAAGTTCGGGAATATTTTTAACATGTTTTATCAAAACTTTAGCTTAAACGGACATCATTAACTATTATTTTAAATTTTAGATAATTAAAGCTTAATAAATCCTTATTAATTAATTCCTGAATTGGAAAATTAGCAAAACCAAAAATTATGGGTATTACATTCTTCCCACCTTAAGATAAATTCGTCCTCGAATTTGAGAATGTACCTCATTGAAGAAACAAGTGGGGGAATTGCTCCCGCATATCCTGCTCCAGTTCCCATGTGCAATCTTCCACTGAATGATTTCTCCAAACTACTTTCACCATTGGGATTGACTTGGATCTCAACTGCCTCACTTGATGATCAATCACAGCCACTGGATATTCATCATAAGTCAAATCTTTCCCAATCTCAATATCATCTGTTTGGATCAAGTGTGATGGGTCAGAAATGTATTTTCTCAACATGGATACATGGAAGACCGGGTGGATTCTAGACAACTCTGGTGGCAAGGCCAATCTATAAGCCACATCACCAACTCTAGCCTTAATTTCATATGGTCCCACATATCTAGGTGCCAATTTTCCCTTCTTACCAAATCTCATCACCCCTTCCATGGGTGACACCTTCAGAAACACCCAGTCGCCAACATCAAAAGAAATATCCTTTCTCTTAAGATCTGCATAGCTCTTTTATCGGCTAAAAGTTGTTTTCAACCTCTGCTGGATTAACAGAACCCTTTCCAAAGTAATCTGAACCAATTTAGGTCCAGAAAGCTGCCTCTCACCAATATCTCAACACAAAGGGGATCTGTACTTCCTGCCATATAATGCTTTAAACGGTGCCATTTTAATGCTGGCATGATAGTTGTTGTTGTAAGCAAATTCAATCAATGGAATATTCAAACCCCAATAACCACCAAAGTCCATGGCACACATCCGAAGCATGTCTTCCAAGGTCTGAATAGTCCTCTCAGACTACCCATCTGTCTGAGGATGAAAAGCTGTGCTAAATTCAAGTCTGGTTCACAAAGCTGACTGCAGCTCTCTCTAGAACATCGAGGTAAAACTCGAATCTCTATCTGATATAATGGACTCTGGAACCCCATGCAGACATACTATTTCAGAAATGTACAACTCCGCCAATTTTTACACAGTGTAATTCTTCTTTATAAGAATAAAGTGAGCTGACTTGGTCAATTTATCAATAATCACCCAGATTGAGTCATAGCTACTCCGGGTACGAGGTAACCCGGTAACAAAGTCCATCGTAATCATGTCCTACTTCCACTCTAGGATAGGTAATGGTTGAAGCAATCCATAAGGTCTCTGGTGCTCTAACTTCACCTTCTAACAAGTCATGCACTTGGATTCAAACTCTACTATATCCTTCTTCATCCCGCTCCACCAGTACAAGCTTTTCAAATCATGGTACATTTTAGTTGCACCTAGATGAACACTGTAAGGTGTATGGTGAGCTTCCTCCATGATCTCCTTCTGTAGGTTATCCACCCTAGGCACACACACCCTAGTGCCCATCCTCAAAATGCCTTCATCATCAACCCTAAACTCTTCTGTTGTGCCTTGTTACACCTGGTATATAATCTTCTATAACTCTGGATCCTGTGATTGAGCTGCTTTCACTCAGTCCAAAAATACAGATCTTACTCTGAACTATGCTATCAAGCATCCATGCCTATTCACCCACCATTGCAATCCTAGATCAAACAGTTGGTCAATCTCTTTGTACAGAGGCCTCCTTCCAACACTGATGTGAGCAAGACTACCAGCTGACTTCCTGCTCAAAGGATCTGCTACCACATTCGCCTTCCCAGGATGATACATGATTTAACAATCATAATCCTTCAACAGCTCTAACCATCTAGTCTGCCTCATGTTCAGGTTACTCTGCTGAAATATATACTTTAGGCTTTTATGATCAATATATGTTTCACAGTGTACACCATAAAGATAGTGCCTCCAAATCTTCAAGCAAACACCTTAGCTGCCAACTCTAGATCGTGGGTAGGGTAATTCCTCTCATGGCTCTTTAACTGTCTAGAAGCGTAAGCCACTACTCGCCCATTCTGCATCAGTACACACCCTAAGCCCACTCTTGAAGCATCACAGTATACAGTAAAGCCATCAGTCTCAGAAGGTAGGGTCAACACAGGTGTCGTAGTCAACCACTCCTTTATCAACTGAAAGCTGGTTTCACATGCTTCATTACATTCAAATCTGACATTATTCTGAGTCAGGCGTGTTAATGGTGCTGATATCCGAGAGAAGTCTTGTACAAATCTCCGATAGTAGCCTGCCAGAACTAGAAAGCTTTGAATCTCTATGATTGTGGTAGGTCTAGGCTAATCCAATGCAGCTTCAACCTTCTTTGGATCAACCTGAATCCCTTCCTTGGACACCACGTGCCCCAAGAAAGTAACATTGTCCAGCCAGAATTCACATTTAGAAAACTTGGCATACAACTGCTCCCTCCTTAAAGTTTCCAACACCATGCTTAAATGTTGTTCATGCTCCTCTACACTTCTAGAATACACCAGGATATCATCAATGAACACGATCACAAACCGATCTAGAAATGGTCTGAACACTCTGTTCATCAAGTCCATAAAGGCTACCGGGCCATTAGTCAACCCAAAGGACATCACCAGAAACTCATAGTGACCATATCTAGTCCGGAATGCAATCTTAGAAATATCTTCTTCTCTGATCCTCAACTGATGATAACCCGATCTCAGATCAATCTTGGAAAAGCATTGGGCACTTTGCAACTGATCGAACAAGTCATCTATTCGAGGAAGTGGATACTTGTTCTTGACTGTCACCTTGTTTAGTTCTCTGTAATCGATACAGAGTTGAAGTGTACCATCCTTCTTCTTAAGAAATAACACGGGTGCACCCTAAGGAGAAATAATGGGTCATATGAAACCCTTGTCAAGTAGCTCCTATAACTGCTCCTTCAACTCAGCTGGGGCCATTCTGTATGGTGGTATAGAAATGGGAGCTGTTCCAGGTACTACATCGATGCGGAATTCAATCTCCCTGTTAGGTGGCAGCCCTAACAACTCTTCTAGAAACACATCTTAATATTCAAATACTACGGGCACATCACTCACATCATCTGCTTCCAGTGTTGTATCTCTGACAACTGCCAAGAATCCCTGACATCACCATCTAATCAACTTCCTAGTAGTAATTGCAAAAATTAAGTTCTGAGGCATCACGCATTTCTCACCTCTGAACTTAAACTCTTCATCCCCAGGCATTCTGAACGTCACTTCTTTCATTCTGTAATCCAAGGTAGCATAATGCTGGGACAACCAGTCCATTTCTAGGATCACATCAAAGTCCATCACATCCAACAGAATCAAGTCTGCCATCATCTCCCTGCCTTCAATTATCACAGGGCATAACGGGAACATAATGTCACTGACTAGAGCATCACTCAAAGGAGTGGCCACTGACAACGGACTTAGCATTCTTGTACCTCTACAATCGGTCCTCGATGCAAAGGAAGGAGAAATAAAGGAATGTGTTGCACCGAGATCAAACAAAACCAAGGCATCATTATAACATACCGGGATAGTACCTGCCACCACTGTGTTCGAAGTCTGGGCATCCTGGGGAGTAAGTGTAAAGACCCTAGCCTGGCCTCCACCCGGCTGGGAAGTCGATGCCTGTCCTGATCCTCTGCCATTATTCCTACCACCAAATCTCATACCATTTCTGCCTCCATACCCTCAGCCATGCTGGTCTACCATCTGATAACCACCCTGAGAAGGGCCTGCCTAATAAGGACCACTCTGAAAAGTAGTTTGATACTGGGGTCGTGGTTGTACTGGTGGCAGAGCCATGCTAGAAGCTGTAGAAGCTGTAGAAGCTAAGTGGAATTGAGCCTGGTTCAGAGAAGGATAGATCGAGCAATTCTTCACATAATGCCCAACCTGACCGCATATGAAGCATGTATTCTAAGCAAGATGACACGGTCCCTGATGAAATCTCCCACAAGTCTGATAAGCACTCAGGCCAGAACTAGAACTACTATAGCCCGCACTACCATAACCAGAGCTCTATCCACTACTACTGTTACTGGTCTTGAAATAAGAACTACCTTTTCTTCCTCGACCATGTCTGCCACTAAGCTGAACCCGAGACCCAAACTGACTCTGTCCACTACTGGAACCCATCTAAAAGCTCATTTGGGGTTGCTGCACACCCCTGGGAAACTGTCCACTAACCTCACTGCTCTGCCCTGTAGATCTAAAACTGCTAGCACCATAAGATCTTGGCACTCCACGGTGCCTCTAGAGTCGCTCCTCTATCGCCACTGCCTCAACATAAAAAGAATCTAAAGTCTGTCCCCTTTTCCTCATACTTGCATACTCCAGTCCTAACCCAGCAACATACAAATGTACCATCTATAATTCATCCTCCATTATAGGGCTGGCAAATCTCAGTAGCCTCCTGAATCTATTAGTATAAGTAGAAACTATCTCATCCCCCCTCTTAGAGATGATCATCAGCTGAACCCTATTCCGCATCTGGTAGGACAAGTACATATACTGCTGCTGGAACCTCTCCTCAAATCAGCCCAAGTAATAGTGTCAATCATCGGTCTGATGGCAGCTATGAACTAATTATGAGCCTCCCACTCCATACACGTCTCTACCATCCGAATCCACTAATAATCATTCATAGCAAAGGAGACTCTGTTCCTAATCATGTTCAGGAAATCCATCGGGTCCCCTAATCCATCGATCGGTACCCTGAATGATCTAGCAAAAGTGATGATGGACTCAAGATCAGTAACTTGTCTAGGCTGTTGAAACGCATGTGCTATACCCCTGGCCATAGCCTCTACAGTGGCTTGATCAATAGCTGCAGCTCCCTGTGGTGGCTGTACATTGCCACCTCGGGCACATCTTTGTCTGCCCTGATTTCTGGGCTTTCCTCGATGTCGAGACTGTGCAGGTTCCTCTTCCTCCTGAGGAACTTCACTCTATCTGAATCAACCTCCTCTTCTTCCTTTGGTTACTGCATACCTCAGCATCAACGTCATCGATACATTCTGAAAAGCAAACACATAAACTTTAGCAACAAAAAAAAATCCTAACGGTACACTGAATACTAGAAACAAGGAAGACTTAGCAAAAATGGTAAAGGATCCTATGCTGCAGTAGTTTCAAGAAAGATTCTGACACTCTAAGGAAATAGAATATGCATAAAATAAAACCATAAGCTCTAATACCAACTTTGTCACGACCTAAACTGGGTTACGTGACTGGCGCCAGGGAACGGGAAAGCTATGTGCTACCGGAACCCCTGGCTCGCCTATACCTGATAAACACTTGATAAACATATATATATATATATATATATATATATATATATATATATATCCACCAGAATTACATATTCTGGTTTATCTCAAAATAAACATAAACCTGTTCAATACCAAAATAGAAATCCATAACAGCATCCATTTTTAAAGATATAATTAACCAGCTTAACAACTGGAGCCTCTCAGGCTACAATCATCCAAAATAATATCCAACACAACCAGAGGAAATATCATCATAAATACTAATCAGATACATGAACATGATCATCAACAAAACATCATAATACAAATAAGCTACTACTACAGCTTCTAGATTAATACATCCGATAATATAGAATAAAAACCTTCACAAAATGGCCGAAGAAGAAGAAGTCCAGGGAAGAGGGGAGTTAGACCTCACTGAGTGAATCAATATCATATTTATAAAAAGCAACCTATATGAGATCAAGCATATAGTAATAATAATATATACAGGAAAAAGTGTAAATGAATGAATTAATCACAAGAAATAAACAAGGAAGGATGAAGCAGAACACCTAATTCCCCTCTAAACCTGAAAAAATCAATATATCTTGAATCCAAGATTGGTCACTTGTTCCAATATTAGTATCGGGTGCCCGAGTATTCTTAAGCATGCCCCAGAAAATAATAGTACCGTCGCCCAAGTATTCTCGAGCATGCCACCGTCAACCATAATTAGGATCGGCGCCCGAGTATTCTCAAGCATGCCATCGTCAACCATAATTAGGATTGGCGCCCGAGTATTCTCGAGCATGCCCCATCCTTTAAAATCATAAACATTAACCACAAACCTAACTCTTGTGTGCACATAGCCTGGTAACACCCACTAGGTAGCTCGTTCCACATCCATCCTCCATCTGGCACATCACAAACAATTCACAGAAAATACACATAGCATATGCATTTATTCATATATTAAAATATACATTTCATATATATATATATATATATATATATATATATATATATATATATATATATATATATAT
>CANYLF010440567.1:0-17838 GCA_948193215.1 Bocquillonia castaneifolia
TGTGGACACAACCTTGCAATTTCCCATTTGAGCCTTCTCAAGAAGATCATGAATGTACTTGTTTTGACTTGAGAAGATTCCACTAGAAAATTTGTGAACTTCAATACCCAAAAAATAATTTAAAAACCCAAGATCTTTCATCGAAAATTGATGTTGCAATGTAGTAATAAAAACATTTAAAAATTCTAAATTATTACCAGTTAGGATAATATCATCTACATATAGAAGAAGAAAAAGTGTGCAACGTTTATGGTGACAAATAAATAAAGAGGAATTAGCAATGCTACAAAAAAATCCATTAGATAAAAGAAATTTACTAATCCTGTCAAACCATGCTCTTGGAGCTTGACGAAGGCCGTAAAGAGCTTGATTTAGCCTGCAAACATGATTAGGTTTTGTGTGATCTTGAAATCCAGCCCCAGGTGGTTACTCCATAAAAAGGGCTCTGATAAGGTTCTATGAAGAAATGCATTCTTCACATCTAATTGTCGAATATCCCATTTTCTTGTAATAGTAATGGTAAGAATTATTCTAATTGGAGCGGGTTTAATTACTGGGGAGAATGTCTCAAGGAAATCGACTGCTGGAATTTGAGTGTAGCCTTTTACTACAAGCCGAGCTTTTAGGCGTTCAAGAGTTCCATTTGACTTAAGTTTGGCTTTAAACACCCATTAACAAGATCCCGTGTTTTATTTTGGTAAAGAGCTAATAGTTCCTCTTTCACGGTTGATGTCCATCCTTCATGTTTTAATGCTTGTTTTACAGATTTCGCTTCTTTAGGAATAGAGACAACCATTAGTGCAGAATTTGATAAATTATAACAGGGATTTGGTTTGATAATTAATACCTGATTTAGATCGTGTTACCATTGGATGGGGAGCAACGTTCCTTGTTTCTTCTTCATTCGGTGTGTTGTTCACATTTAGAAGACTTAGTTAAGTGCTTGATTTTGTTCATGGAGAGCAAGTGTTAGAGTAAGTAACAGGTTCATGAACATAACTTGCTGCATTATTAGTCTCTTCTAAGATACTTTCATTAGTTGAGATTACTGGAAATGAGTTAGAGTCCTTTTCTGGAATTTGATTTGCATCCTAAATGCCAAAAGATTGTTGTGGCCATGAGTGTGGCATCTGTACTTCTTGATCATTACTTGTTTCTTCCAAACCTGAAATCCACTCATTAAAGGATACTAATTCATTGTGATCTAAGCATGGTAAATATAATGAACCTGGTTCCTTAAAAGGAAAACTATTCCCGTTGAAAACTACATGCCGAGAGATATAAACACGCCCACTTGGTGGGTAATAACAACGATATCCCTTATAAAACTCACTACAACCTAAAAAGACACAAGGTAATGACTTCAGATCAAATTTAGTTTGAGTATAGTTTCCAAGATAAGGAAAACATTTATACAATGTTTGGTTAGATGTAATGATATGTAATGTAAGAGATCTTTTACATTGCTTATTACATTACATTCAATTATATTACACCTCACCAAACATTACCTTAAAACCAAACACACGTAATGAATTGTATTCAGGTTTCTTACCAGTTAGCTTCTCAAAAGGACTTTTCATTTCTAAGACACTGGAAGGTTGACGATTAATAAGCCAAGTGGCTGTGGCAAAAGCTTCCACCCAAAATCTCTTTGGTACATGGGCATGAAATAACATAGTCAGACCCAATTTTGTAATATTTCAATGCTTTCTTTCTGCGATGTCGTTTTGCTCAGGAGTCCTCTGGCAAGAAATTTGATGCTTGATCCCATTAGTCTCAAAATACTGAACAAGTTGCTTACTTGTAGAGAGCTCACCACCTCCATCAGATTGAAAGACCTTTATCTCTTTATTGTATTGAGTTTTTATATATTTATGAAAACAAATAAAGATTGAAGGAAGTCTGATTTTTTCTTAAGAGGAAACATCCATGTATAAAGAGTGCACTCATCAATAAAAATCACATAATACTTATATCGTTGACAAGATCAAACTGAGGCTGGTCCCAATAAATCACAATGAAATTTAATCAAAGGTTCATGACAATATTCAGTAACAGTAAGAAACGGAAGAAGACATGCTTTGCCTAACTGACAATTATCATAAAAAAACTATTACTATCAGTCTTGCAAGAAATTAATTTATTTTTCTTTAGATATTCAACAATCCTTTGATTAGGATGCCCAAGTCGTTGGTACCATAGTACTTCATTAACTACTCAAAATCGATTAGAGTAAAATGCAGTCCTTTGTCTAGGATCTAATGCATATAGCCCTCTAACTTTAGGCCCTCTAGCTATTATGTTCTTGCTTTTCCTGTCCTTTGTAACAAAACCATCCGAAGAGAATTTTAGATCATATGGTAGTTGTGAGGTTAGTTGACTCAAGGATAGTAAATTTTTCTTAATATCAGATACTGATGGCTAATGGTTAGCGACCCTAATTTTTAATTCTGATCAATTATAACATAGTGTCAAGTTTTTGAAACTGGAGTTTTGAGTTTATAAGACAGGGGGAGTAAAACACAAGAGAAGGAATCAGATTTAGTCTCAAAGCTTATAGAATCGAGAAGGTAGAATGAATTTCAGATTGAAGGAACAAAGATACCAAACCGATCTTCAAGCTTATAAAACCTATAAGAAAGACTAAGTCTCAGGCTGACGAGACCAGGAGTATATTGATTTTCTTAGTAACCGTTTATTTCTTATAGAATATATGTAGGGATGATTGAGAGAATGCATTGTTACATCCATGTGTCGTTTCTATGCATTCTTGAAAGGTCCATAATAGTTAGCATATAGAGCCAAATCTGTTAATTCTAGCAGCTAGGAAAAGGACAAAATTTGTTATGCATGTTTCCTTGTTTCATGGAGAATTTTATTCTTCCATTTTCTGCTGCATTTTTTGTTGTCTCATAGTGCATAGCTGTCTCATTCTAGATAAGGACACTGAGGTACTTTTGCCAAATAGGGAAACGTTTGTAGAAGCTTTTCTTGAGCACTATATATACACAGTGTTCTGCATTTCATTGTGTGCAGAGAGTGAGAGAAATAGAGCATTGTACAGAAATTAAGTATGACATAATAGTGCATTCAAGCATGGTGCATTTGAGCATGAATCATTTCATTATCTCCTCTCAATCAAACCAATAGAGCTTGTAATCAGAAAATGGAGAGATCTTAAAATACTTTTTATTCTTTCTTTTTAAAGGTCACCAAGTCCTTGTTAATGCTTGTATAGTTTACAGAAGATATAGGCTATATTGAAAGGTTTTCTCTGATCCTGCAAAAGAGAATAGTGAAGTTGTGAAATCCTAAGGTTGTTGATCTTAGGTAGTGGATGTAGTCTTACGAGGAACCACTATAAATCTTTGAGTCTCAATTTTTCTCCTTATTTTCTTTGATTAGCTTCAGTCAGTTTTTCTCAGTTTCATTTCCTAATATTTAGTAATGTTTTAAAAAATCTTCAGATTTATTAAAATGTTTTTCAATGTATAAATATACTCTTAAAAAATAAAAATTACCCCCTAATCCTTAGACTAGCCTTGGGACCAACACACAACCTCCAAAACCGTTATGCCATGACGTTATTATCAGAAATTGGACCCCTACTGCCGCAGACACTGCTGTTGACCGGCTTCCAGGTTAAGGAGTGATAACAAATATCATTAATGGAGATCAAGAATGTGGTGTTGGAAATGACTCGAGGGTTGAAGGTCGTATTGGGTTCTATAAGAGGTACTATGATTTGCTCGGTGTTAGTTATGGTGAAAATCTGGATTACTATAACCAAACTACATTTACCGATGAAGTCTCCGGCTTGTTAGCCACCATGTAATTCTATTTTCATGATTACGTGTTACAGATGAAATGATAATGAATAAATAATACGTACTTGCTTGGTTTGTTAGGTTTCTTTAATTGAAACTTAATAAATAAAGCTTACTTATGTATTTGTTTGTAACGGCTCAAAGGTCAATTTGACCCCTTAACTTGCATAAAATGTCTAATTTATCCATTTTTTTAACTTTTAGTCAATTTATCCACTAACTTGTCAAAAATGACTAATTTCACCCAATTTCTCCATTTAATAGGTGGATGCTATCAAATTCAATTTTTTTAGTTAATATAATGCTCTACATAGAAAAATAAATATAGAATAAAGTTTATATAATACATATTATTATAAAAAATTAATTGTTTTTGATAAAAAAAATGAATTTATTGAAATTAAAATAGACAATATATAAGAAAAAAAATGCAATTTTCAATGATAATTTTAATTTTACTCTTAAAAATTATATTTTTTATTATATTAACGTTAATTACATGATTAACGATAAATTTGAGTGTAATTTGTAATATTTATGTGATTAAATGAAGAAACTGGGTGAAATTGGCCATTTTTGACAAATTGATGGGTAAACTGATCAAAATCTAAAAAACTGGATAAATTGGACATTGGATACAAATTCAGGAGAAAATTAATCATTAAGCTGTTTTTAACTAGTGCCCCCACATTGTTTGGATTTCATTTAAATACTTATAGTTACTATAAGTTTATATGGTTAATGTCATATTTTATTTTAAAAAATTGATACATTTATTTTTTTTTTTTTTTGAGTGGAGGATACGTTTAATCATTTTTTTTTTTTTTGGATGGGAGAGGATACATTTAATCATTAATAGTTACAGTTGAAGTGAAATTAGAATAGTGCGAAAAACTATTATTTTATCTAGTAAATAATTATACTATAATTACCAAAAAAATAAATAATTGTACTATATGTAGAGATGATAGAACGTGACTTATGGGACCTAGGATTGCAGTTTGAATAAAATTGCCACAAGCAACAACTTATTTTAACTAAAAATTTTTTTAAAAAAATATTATTTATTTTCGTTTAAATTCAGGGTACAGGGATTGATTCATGCTCAATTAAAATGTGCGGAAAACTTATGTCTATAGAAATAAATGTATAAAAAGATAAATTAACTGTAAAAGTATATACTATTTTTCTGAAAAATTTTAAATTAAATTATATAATGCATCAATTCGTATTGTTTTTTTCTTTCACATGGATTGTATGTACATCATATGTGCATAGTTTAAATTAATATAATATTACTTAGGGTTGTGCAAATACACAGCCCTAAATTATTACTTATTTTAATTTGATATTATATTAACTAACATAATTATATCATTATTTTTCTTTAACTAACACATACCACGCTATATAGTACTTGTTAAAATTACATTGATATATTTTAACATGTGTTTAATTAAATAGGATATGAAAAATTAAGTCTCAGAGTGTATGTTGATTAAGTGACTTTAATATAGTTATATTGTTATTTTGTTTTGAAAAATGTAGAATTTCATTAAAATAAAAAACGATTTAAATATTGCATTTTTTGTTAGAATATGAACATGAGTTTTTTCTTTTTTTTATTTCCTTAGTATTGGGTAAGCACCAAAAGGCATTTTGGAAGTCTCTTTGAATGGTGATTGCTAACGAAATTTGGAAGTATAGGAACCACTTGATTTTTTATGGTTATTCTGATCAAGGAGACATTCTTTATAGGTCCATCTATTTTTCAATATATTTAGTCAAGATTAAATTCTCTGCTATCTCTTTTTCAGGTGATGATGTAATTAGATATCCTAACTCCTTTCTTTTTTTTTTGTTGATTCTTTGTGGCCATTAAAATTATATATTCTCATAAAAAAAAGAACATAATTTCTTTATTTTATTGTTGAATTATTACTTGATATATGTGTTTATTTTGCGAAAACATTTGGTTTAGAAGACTTTTCATGAATTATCAGTCTTAGTTATATTTTAAATTCTGTAAGATTGTTGGATTATTTCAATTTTATCCAAGTTAATGATGGCATGTGTCAAAGATGACATGTCATTTATCATTTTTTATGAGAAGTCTTATATACTTAATTAAGTGCCATATATTTTGATGACGTGTTTATAATATTTTAGTTAAAACTTTCAATATATTCTTACTTTTTTGGTCTCAACTTATCAAATTTCATAGATTTATTCTAACTGGCAATGAGAGCGCATGCCACTTGAATATGTGGCATATGTTACTTTTAAGCTGACTAAAATTGAAAGAGAACGAAAAGTTGCTAGAACAAATTGACATAAAGTTGTGGTTTAAACTGAAAATTCTCTAAAAGTTGTGACTGAATTTTTTTTATATATATTTTACACGTAAGTCATAATAGAATGATTAATATTTTTTTTGAAATATATGTATTTATCAATGGATTAGTCTGCAGACAATACCTATCAAAAAAATTAAATTTAAATCCAATTAATCCAAATGCTTTTTTATTAATTGAGGATAATATATTTTAATTAAGGATAATAATCTCATATATCCCCTACTTTAACATAATTTTCAAATATATCTAATTTTTGAAGTTTTATATATTGGCTCTTGAACTTTTCGCTCTATTTCAGTTATATCCAAACTTATATTTAAGATAAAATGACACTTACATATATTCTAAACTTTAATAAAAATATTAGATAACATCAGTACAAATTTCAAATACATCATAATATTTACTGAGCTGACAACCACTTCTATTAAAAGTTGTAATGTCAATGTACAATGTCACCAAAGGTGTGCGCTTCAATATATTCGAAACATATTGAAAAGCTCAAATATCAATCTGAAACGTTTTTGAAATTAATATATATTTGAGCATTAGACTTAGTTTTAGAATATATGAAACTATTATTTTTTTTTGATGAAAAACTATTACCTTTAATCTATTAATTTTAATTTAATAACAAATTAAATTATTGTTGATGATTTCTTTCAATATTAAATGTAAAAAAAAATAGCAAAGAACTCCTTTTTTAAGAAGAAGAATGAATAGTATTTGATTCATAAATAGTCATACGGCAAAATAAAATATTCATATAAGCTAACACATCAATGCAAGATAAATCATTTATACTACTATTAACAAATTGGTTCGGCTCCAGACACATGACTATAAACATGTTATGTAAAATTTTCGATAACTTAATTTTTTTTTAAGTAAGAGAAATTATTAAAGACCATAAGCAATGGTCATGCCAAAGCCAAATCAAGCATACAAAAGGAGTCCGGACAACGAATTAAGTCATTGCCTAAAAAAGGAAACTCTAGATGTTTGCATTTTACATAAAACACAGAGAAGTATATACAACAATAAAGAAAATCCACATAAGAGGTCTCAGGATTAGAGAAATATGCTTGTTTCAAAAATTCCAAATTTCCCAAGCAATAAACATCCATAGGGCTTTCATGAATACGTTTTGAAGCTTCTTGATGAAAGAAGAGGTCCATTAAACAAAGAAATCTAATGTAGAGGCTGGAATTATGAAATTTAACCTGCTCACATTAGTACTTCCTTCCAAATTTCATTAGCAAGCTCCCATTGAATCAGGATATGATATTGAGACTCAGTTTATCCATAAAATACACAAGAAATCTTGTCCACTTACAGGATATCTTGACGGCACAAGAATTCTTCAGATGGCAGCGTAAATGCAAGCAAGACCATATGAAGAACTTAATTAATTCTTGGATGAGAACAACTTGCCCAGCAGTTAGCAAATGTAGGAGAAGTGATTGAAGAACCCGAACCTTGTTGCAAGGGTTTATTAAATGAGCTAACCAAGTAGTTGCCATGATATTTTCGGCCTTCCAAAGGAGCTTGCCATAATTTTGAGGATGCAGGATACAAGTTGCAATATTCAACAAAAGAGCTTCGAAATCTGCTTCCTCAAAAATTCAAAGTTGTCACCTCCGATCTTCTTGGGAGTTGAGGATTGAAAACCAATGTTAGACACTAACTTCATGAGACCTGGCTTGAGAATAAAGAGAAGGAAATCTCTTAGCAAGAATTTGGTTGCTGAGTCAAGTGTCTAGCCAAAAATTGATATTTCTATTATCTCCCACTTTAAAGAAGACATTGGAAAGGAAAAGAGACCACACCTTTTCTTTTTTTCATACATCAGTTGAAGAAACCACGCGAAATATGATAGTGCTTCTTGCCAGCCGAAGCAAATAAGGAAGACCAATCAAACTAACCCGAAACAATACTGATATTTGCACGCCATAATTCTGATAATAGTTCTAAGCTTCCATAACCATTTCATAAGAAGAGCAACATTTCAAATTTTGAAGTCACAAAGGCCAATACCTCCATCAATCATAGGAGAGAAAATGGTAGCGCAAGATACCTTGCATAAATTTAGATCTTTTATTATTTCCACTACGTGAATACAAGAGCGCTTATTACCTCTATTTATACTATTAACTCTGATCTATGAAATATAAAGAAGATACAGCTATACAAGGAAACCATACGTGATTTAGGAAACTTAGTATATGATAGCCTTAAACTTTGCTATGACCAATCTGATAATATCTTGAGAGTCAAATATTATATTCTTGACCAGATCATCATTTTTGACTTGAATGAGCAGCACTTGAGTTTTTCCTATGACCCGATATTATCTCCCCTGATTGAGATTGATGAGGTTGATTATGAGGAAGTGCTTCCTTATCTCTCCATGATTTTGATATCACCTTATCTCTCCAAGATTCATCCTCATGTTCTGATATCTCAAGTTACTGTGGTTTAATATCCTCCTGCAAACTTGGCTGGGCCCGAAGGCAAAGTTTGGGATGAAAATTAATAAGAGATGCTTTGGACATTGGCTTGGTGAAGATGTCTGCAACTTGATGCCTGGTGGAGATATATCGAGTAACAAGAAGACCAAGTGCAACTCGTTTGCGTACAAAATGATAATTTAGTTTGATATGCTTACTACGGGCATGAAATATTGGATTGATCGTCATATGAAGAGTGCTAAGATTGTCACAGAATAAGATAGGAGGTGAAGACATGGAGACATGAAGATCTTTAAGAAGAAAAGTGAGCCATGTAAGTTCAGTATTGGTATGAGCCATAGCCCTATATTCAGCTTCAGTGCTGGATCGGGACACAGTATGTTATTTTTTTTCATACCAAGAAATAAGATTCTAACCAAGAAAGGTGCAATAGCCCGTGGTAGACCGACAAGTAGTAGGACAAATAGCCCAATCTGCATTAGAAAAGCCATAAAGATCAAGTGTAGTGTTGGAGGTAAATTTAAGTCCAAGATGAATTGTGCCTTTAATATATCGTAAAATACGATGAACCATCTTAAGATGTGCAAATGTGGGTGCATGCATAAATTGAGACACAAAATTAACACTAAAAGAGAGATCAGGGCATGTGAGTGTCACGTATTGAAGAGCACCAACAATGCTACGATAGGAACTTAGATCATCAAGAAGCATTTTATTAGTCAAGCCTTTGGTTTTAGCTTCTAATGGCGTGCTCATGTGTTTACAATTCACCATCTGTGATTTTTCAAGAATTGTTAAAGCATAATGAGATTGAGATAGATGCAGCCCATCCAATGTTGTTGTAATCTCAATACCAAGAAAATGATGAATGGGACCAAGATCTTTCATGGTGAACTCACTATCTAAAGTCTGAATAAAACCATATAATAATTAAGGAGTGGAACCTATCAATAGGATGTCATCAACATACAACAAGAGAATTAATGTACTAGAAGAAGAATGTAAAATAAAAAGAGATGGATCAACTAAGCTACAAAAGAAACCATGTTGGAGAAGAAAGGTGCTAAAACGATCAAACCAGGCTCAAGGGGCTTGCTTTAAGCCATAAAGAGCACGTTGAAGTTTACAAACATGATACAGAAAGTTAGAATTAGCCATGCCCGGAGGTTGTTCCATGTAAATGTCTTCAAGAACATACACATGAAGGACTCATTTTTGACATCTAACTGTCAGATGGGCCAATGTCGAACAAGTACAAGACTAAGAACAAGTCGAATGGTACCTGGCTTAATAACAGGAGAAAAAGTTTCAGTGAAGTCCACACCATCCTGTTAATGATAACCTTTGGCAACTAAGCAGGCCTTAAGGCGATCTAGAGTGCCATCAGGTTTAAGTTTTGACTTAAAGACCCACTTAGAACCAATTGCATGCATAGAGGGTTCGCGAGGAACAAGAGTCCATGTATGATAATAATGAAGAGCATCAAGTTCATCTTGCATGGCAGCACGCCAACCATCATGATTGAGAGCAGATTTGATAGAACGTGATTCTCTTGGGATATCTGGACTGATAGCAACCATGGCATACTTAGGATTCGATTTTTGAGTTCCAAGTTGAGACCGAGTCACCATAAGATGAGTGGATGCGAAGGAGATATTTGGTGGAGATATTAATGGAGATCCATGGCCAAGAGATGTTGAGTTCAGAGTTTGCTCTTGAAAAGATGTAGTATCATCAGAATTAATTGAAAGATCATCGATAATAGGAGTAGCAATCAGATTTGGACATGGACTATCATCGGCTCCAGAAGTAGCAAAAAAATCTACTGATGGAGTAGTTGGCTCTGCAATTTCATGTGTTGTTCGGTCTTTAGAATTTGTTGGTTGCATTGGTGTGTGTGACAACATTGAAGATGAAGTTGGTAGAGAAGAAGAGTCTGCCTCTTCATTACCTGTAAATGGAAAACAAGAATTATTAATAGAAAGAGTGAGCCATGAGTTAAAAATACTGAGCCACTTGTCTGAAGGGACATCAATATTTTGTTCATGTGGAACTTTAAATGGAAAACAATTTTCATTGAAGGCAACATGTCGAGAATACAAATATTTTTTTACTAGCAGGATGAAAGCATTTATACCCTTTATGTCTTTCACTGTACCCAATAAATACACAAGGTACAGTTTTAGGAGTGAACTTACTTGTACGAGTGTCCCAAGTATAAGGAAAACATTTAGTACCAAAGACCCATAGGAAGAGTAATCAGGATGAGCTCCATATAACTTAAAGTATGGTGTATCAAAATGCAATGTAGAAGATGGAAGACGATTAATTAAAAAAAATAGCAGTAGTAAAAGCCTCAACCCAAAGATATAATGGTGCACCACAATGAAATAACATGGTCATACCTAACTCATGAATTACTCTATGGCTACATTCAACCATACCTGTTTGTTCAGGAGTATGCGGACAAGAAAGTTGATGAACTATACCATGTGCTTGGAAGTGAGAAGAGAGGCGTCTGTTAATGAATTCACCATCGCCATCAGAGTGAAAAATTTTTATTTTTTTAACAAATTGCCTTTCTACATACTGTTCAAAAAGCCAAGTAAACACAAAAAAAATCAGATTTATCCTTAAGGGGTACGATCCAAGTATAACGTGAGAAATCATCAACAAAGCATGCATAATAACGAAATTTCCGAAGAGATAAAATAGGTGTTGGGCCACATAGATCACAATGAATTTTATTAAAAATTTCTACACTTGAGTTTTTTGAACATGAAAAAGGCATTTTACTTCGTTTTCCTAATTGACAGCTATCACAAATAGCTTGCAGTTTTTTGAATCCTTGAACTTAAATTAAGCCCTTGTTCTTGAGTAGTTGTAGAGTTGATGCTTGAGGATGTCCTAATCGCTGATGCCAGACTTCAGCAGAGTTTGATCTGAATCGATTTGAGTAATGCAATTCATGAGGTTCGGAAAGAGAATATAAATTACCCTTGCGTCTTCCTGTCATTAGTTTCTGACCTGTCTCTCGTTCCTTGACACAAAAATCCACATTAGAAAATTCACAGTTCAAAGGATATTGATCAATGAGCTGACTTATGGATAATAAATTTTTGTTAAATGAGGAACAAGAAGAACATAGTTAATCGGAAGAGCAGTAGTATTATGCTTAATAGTTGTATCACCAACAGCTTTAATTGCAAGAGGTGTCCCATCTCTAATTAAAATAGAGTCAGTACCTGAATATGGACATAAATTCTTTAAAATTTCTGCCTGTCATATGATTTGAGGCACCTGTGTCGGGAATCCACTCAGTGTCAATAATTGAATTGTCAAGAATGAGTGCCGTTAATGCTTGTGGAATTTCACTCTCTTGAAGAGAAGGCTTCAGCAAATGCCAACAGATTTTGGTAATGTGACCTGTCACACCACAATATTAACAGCATTCATTTCGATACATCTCTCTTTCAGTTGGTGTCATGCGTCGTTGTCTAGGAGGAGGTGGTCATAGTGTTGTGGAATTTGAGTTGCTTTTAGAAGACTGATGAACTGAATAATTATAACATGCATTATTAGAGACATTAGAATGGGTATTATGGGCTTGAAATCCACGACCATTAGAGTTAAATTGCTGTTGGGATCCTCAATTAGAAGAGGAGTGCTGTTGTGAATGTTTTCTACCATAGAAACCTATAAGATGAGTGGATGAGTTATTGGTAAACCAATTCTGACGTTGTTCATAACCTTGTATAAGTGACACCAGTTCTATGTAAGAAGGACATGGAGGTTTCAACATCGTGGTAGTGAATGACTCATATTTTAGTCCTAAGCTAGTAAGGAGTGAAAAGACTTTAACTTTTTTCAGGAACAGGAGATCCTATAGCAGTAAGGTTATCACATATCCCTTTGAAATTACGTAGATGATCTCCAATGGCTGTGTTTTCATCTTTGCACAGATAGGTCAATTGTTGGCGAAGTGTAAATTCTCGTTCCTGAGAATCTTGGGCATAGGCTTCCTTGAGTGCATCCCAAACCATTTTAGCAGTATCTAAACCAATTACAAGACCAAGGGCTTCTTCAGAGAGTGTCCCAATAAGCCACCCACGAAGAAGTCGATCTGATTTACGCCAGCTGATGTATTTTGTTGTAAGTTCATTTGATGTGTTTTTTTCCTGAGGTTGAAGTGATGTGTTTGTTTGGAATTTATGTTTCACCAGTAAGGTGTCCTACCATGTCTTGGCTTTCAGCAAGAGCTAGAGCTTGCTCCCACCATAAGGGATGATTATCTTGCTTGAGTTTAAGTGTGATGAAGTTCCCAACATTGAGGGAAAATGAAGACATTTTTTAAAGAAAAAAATTGGCTCTCTGTACTCACAGCAGCTCTGATACCATAAAGAAAATTTAGATTAATGAAAGGAATTTGATCTTTTATTATTTCCACTGCGTGAATACAAGAGAGCTTATTACCTCTATTTCTACTATTAACTTTGATATATGAAATATAAAGAAGATACAGCTATACCCATACATAATTTAGGAAATTTAGTATTTGACAGCCTTAAACTTTGCTATGACCAATCTGATAATTTCTTGAGAATCAAATATTATATTCTTGACCAGATCATCATTTTTGACTTGAATGAGCAGCACTTAAGTTTTTCCTATGACCCAATATTATCTCCCCTGATTGATATTGATGAGGTTGATTATGAGGATGTGCTTCCTTATTTCTCCATGATTTTGATATCACCTTATCTCTCCAAGATTCATCCTCATGTTCTGATATCTCAAGTTGCTGTGGTTTAATAGTTCCCTTTCCACAAAAAGTTCCTCATAAAAAGACTCTAAAATCTTTAAGACAAAAACCAGAATATGAAATAAGCTAAAAAAAAAATAAATAGAGGCAGTTGCAAGCACAGATTTATTCAAAGTAAGTCTTCTAACATTTGAGAGAGTTTAACCTTTTTAGAGAGCAAGTTTCCTCTTAAAAGAAAACACCACAGAATCCCATTCTTTAACAGATAATGATCTAAAAGAAAGTGGCAGTCCCAAATATTTATTGGGCAGAGTCTCGACTTTGCAACCAAACAGGAAGTCACAATTTTGAGTAAATGAATCATAGACATTAAGGCCAACAAGAGAATTTTTGTGGAAATTAATTCACAAACCTAAGATGAGCTGAAAGCAATAGAGGATTTTGACCAAATTATAGAGAGAATCCAAATTAGTTGGGATGAAGATGAGTGTGTCATCTGTGAATTGTAGGGTAGAAAAAAATATCACGATTTCCTTCGACAAGCATTTTCTTAACCCATCTACAGCTAAAAGGAAAGGAAATGGAGAGATCGGATCCCCCTGCTTGACCCCATTAAAAAAAAAAGAAATAGAATTAGTAGGTGAATCGTGAACCAAGATTGAAGTTGTAGAACCCCTCCAGCAATTAGCCATCCATATGAGATCCATGATTCACTAAAATTCTTATGCTTTATAATAGAAATGAGATAATGCCAAGATACATTGTTAAAAGCTTTGTGGAAATCAAACTTAAGAAGGAAAGAAGGCTCCTTGGAAGACTAAACATGGACAACCTTTGTAGCTAAAATAAGCACAATCATGAGTAGAACAACCCTTTAAAATTGTAAATTGGTTATCAGAAAAAACCTGAGGCAAAATAAATATCATCCATAAAAAGAGCATTTTAAAGAGGACCTTATAAGCTCTATGAAGAAGATATATGGGCCTAACGTCTTTCAAAGATAATGATCCTGAACCTTGGGAACAAGAACTATGAAAGAAGCCTTAGAAGCATTAGGGAGGTAGCCAGTGGCATGGAACTGAGCAATTAGCCATCCATATGAGATCTATGTAATAACTTGCATCAAGTCAGCACTTCCTTCCAAATTTCGTTAGCAAGCTCACAGTGAATTAGGATATGATATTGAGACTCAACTTATCCACAAAATACACAAGAAAATCTTGTCCACTTACAGGATATCTTGATGGCACAAGAATTCTTCAAATGGCAGCATAAATGCAAGCAAGACCATGTGAAAAACTTAATTAGTTCTTGGATGAGAACAACTTGCCTAGTAGCTAACAAATGTAGGAAAATGGATTGAAGAACCCGAACCTTATTGCAAGAGTTTAGTAAATGAGCTAACCAAGTAGCTACCATGATATGTTTGGCCTTCCAAAGGAGCTTGCCATAATTTTAAGGATGCAGGATACAAGCTGCAATATTTAACAAAAGAGCTTCGAAATCTGCTTCCTCAAAAATTCAAAGTTGTCACCTCCGATCTTCTTAGGAGTTGAGGATTGAAAACCAATGTTAGACACTATCTTCATAAGACCTGGCTTGAGAATAAAGAGAAGGAAATCTCTTAGCAAGAATTTGGTTGTTAGTCAAGTGTCTAGCCAAAAATTGATATTTCTATTATCTCACACTTTAAAGAAGACATTAGAAAGGAAAAGAGACCACACCTTTTCTTTTACTCATACATCAGTTGAAGATACCACGCAAAATATGATAGTGCTTATAGCCAGCCGAAGCAAATAAGGAAGACCAATCAAACTAACCCGAAACAATGCTGATATTTGCACGCCACAATTCTAATAATAGTTCTAAGCTTCTATAACCATTTCATAAGAAGAGCAACGTTTTAAATTTTGAAGTCACAAAGGCCAATACCTCCATCAATCATAGGAGAGAAAATGGTAGCGCAAGATACCTTGCATAAAGCTCTACTATTATGGTTCCCTTTCCATAGTAAAGTTCCTTATAAAAAGACTCTAAAATCTTTGAGACAAAAACTAGAATATGAAATAAGCTCAAAAAAAAAAAAATAGAGGCAGTTGCTAGCACAGATTTAATCAAAGTAAGTCTTCCAACATTAGAGAGAGTTGAACCTTTCTAGAGAGCAAGTTTCCTCTTAAAAGCAAACACCATAGGGTCCCATTCTTTAACAGATAATGATCTAAAAGAAAGTGGCAGTCCCAAATATTTATTAGGTAGAGTCTCGACTTTGCAACCAAACAGGAACTCACAATGTTGAGTAAATGAATCATAGACATTAAGGCCAACAATAGAATTTTTGTGGAAATTAATTCACAAACCTAAGAAGAGCTTAAAGCAATAAAGGATTTTGACCAAATTATAGAGAGAATCCAAATTAGTTGGGCTAAAGATGAGTGTGTCATCTGTGAATCATAGGGTAGAAAAAATATCACGATTTCCTTTGATAAATTTTCTTGACCCATCCACAGCTAAAAGAAAAGGAAATGGATAGATCGGATCCCCCTGCTTGACCTTTTTAAAAAAAAGAAATAGGATTAGTAGGTGAACCGTTAAGCAAGATTGAAGTTGTAGAACCCCTCCAGCAATTAGCCATCCAAATAAGATCCATGATTCACTAAAATTCATATGCTTTATAATAGAAATGAGATAATGCCAAGATACATTATTAAAATCTTTGCAGAAATCAAACTTAATAAGGAAAGAAGGCTCCTTGGAAGACTGAACATGGACAACCTCTATAGCTAAACTAAGCATAATCATGAGTAGAACAACCCTTTAAAATGAAAATTGGTTATCAGAAAAAACCTGAGGCAAAATAAATCTCAGCCATAAAGAGAGCATTTTAAAGAGGACCTTATATACTCTATGAAGGAGAGATATGGGCCTAACGTATTTCAAAGATAATGATCCTAGAACCTTGGGAACAAGAATGATGAAAGAAGCCTTAAAAGCATTAGGGAGATAGCTAGTGGCGTAGAACTGAGCAAAGAGGTCAACGAAGTCTCTTTTTTTCATAAATTTCATTGCTTGCCTATATATAGAAGAAAAATGAAGCCATCTTGCCCTGAGGCTCTATTATCTCCATAGGATTTAAGAGTTGTAAAAATTTCCTCATCTAAGAATGGAATAACCAAAGACTCTAACAGAACCCGAGATAGACTCTTAAAATGCAGCCCTGACAAATTAAAATTGACCACAGGATTAGGAGAGAAAAGCTTATCATAAAAAGAAGTTAATGAATTCCTAATAGACTGAGGCTCTAAATGAATTCCATTGGAGTCTTCAACAACTGAATATTGTTATTTCTATAGTGAGCTGAAGTAATTCAGTGGAAGAAAGAGGTGTTGTTGTCACCTAGAAGGTTCCACCTCACTCTTGATTTTTGATGCCATATGGATTCTAAGTGCCTCCTTTTAAGAGTGAGAAAGAATCTTTCTAGTTGAAAATTAGGGACTTGTTTTCATAACTAAGAGGACTAGGAAAAGAAGACTCATATGATAAAATAAGCTCCTCAAGACTCTGAACGTCTCTTTTTAGCTACCCGAAGACCTTTGTGATCCCATGTTCTGAGCTTGTTTCTGAAGGCTTTAAAGCGTGCATGGAAACTGGAAGAAGATTGCTCACTAATAGAAATCCAAGCCTGCTCAGCAAAAGAGGCAAACCATTTTTCTTCCCACCAAGCATTAAATGACCCAAAAGGTCTAGGACCTCAAACATCATCATTTTCAGCTTAGAAGACAAATAGGGAGATGATAAGACAAAATAGTGTCGACAGAATGTAGAGATACAAAAGGCCATTAAGCTGATACATTAGAAAAAATGAAGCATCTATCAATTCTGGAGGAAAATACTGAATTCCTGCAAGTAAATGGTCAACCCTTTAAAGGAAGCTCAACAAGTTCTAAATTATCGATAAAATCTTGAAACTCAGACATAGAATTAGTGAAAAATGGTATTTGATCTTTTATGCTCATAAAAGGAACTCATTAAAATCAAATATATCAACCACATTATCATAGAGAGAAAAAATAGAAGATAATTTCTCCAAAAGCAACCTCTATCCGAAGGGTTATTAGGCTCATAAATCACCAAAAAATGCAATGCCTGACCTTTGTAATTGGCTAAGGCAAGCACCCAACAGGATCCATTAAATACCAAAGAGCATTGAAAGAACATTATGTTCCAAGAAAAACAGATGCCAACATGCCAGCTGAGGCACCTATGGTGTAACACCCTTAAAAAAAGTATATAATAAAAATATTTTGGAGGATTTAAAAATATTATTCAAAAAAATTCTTACAATTTGGTCCGGATGTAATTGTAAGAAAAATTTCTATAAAGGTTAAGTTATAATTTACCAAATATCTAGGGATTAAAGT
>CANYLF010441131.1:0-17294 GCA_948193215.1 Bocquillonia castaneifolia
CCAACAAAATCTAGAGTAGTCATCAACAATGACATAGGTGTAGTGTTTTCCACTCAAGCTAGCTACTTGTGAAGGTCCAACTAAATCCATATGAAGTAATTCAAGTGGTCTAGAAGTACTTACTTGGTTCTTTGGCTTGAATGAGGATTTGGCTTGCTTTCCCATTTGATCTTTGGCAAATCTCTCACAAGCTCTCCTTTGCTTAAGCTCTCAAGCAAACTCGTGCTAGCATGCCCAAGCCTTCTATGCCAAAGCCAAGCATCATTGCTAATAGGCACAAGACACTTCACATTTTGGTCAGTGAGAGAGTGTAGGTCATGTGTGTAGACATTGTTTGATCTTTTTTCTTTGAATACAACTTTGTCATCCAATGATTTGGTAACTAAGCATGTATCCAAGTCAAAAGTAACTTTATATCCTTTGTCACACTATTGACTTACACTAAGTAGGTTATGCTTTAAACCATCAACTAAAAGCACATTATCAATACAAGTAGAGGAGTCCTTTCCAATAGTGCCAATGCCAATAACCTTACCTTTGGCATTGTCACCAAAACTGACATCTCCACCTTTTTTCTTCTCAAGTTTGGAAAAGAGCTTTGAATCAGCCGTCATGTGCTTGGAGCATCCACTATCAAGATACTATTCATTTGCTCCACTTGAGGCTTTCAAGCATACCTACAATCACAAGTTAATCACTTGTTCTTTAGTACCCAAATGAGCTTAGGTCCTTGGGGGTTAGTATCAACAAAAGAACCATTGAATAGTTGCTCCCTCCTAACATGGCAAAAGATATTGATATGCCCATGTTTCATGCAATAATGACATTGGACATTGGGAGAGGAGGTCCTTTTTTTAAGGTCCTTTTGCTTTTGTGTGTGATGTTTTTTAGAAGTTTGGCCTTTAGAAATTGGCCTACCCTTGGGTTTACCCTTAGGTTTGCCTTGAGAAGTATTTACCTTCTTGGCCATGGAGACACTAGGTGTCTTCCCTCCTTACTTAGACTTAGGCTTCCGACCCATAGTCTTAGCAACATCCACACTAGAAGTTTGTGGGGAGGATGATGATTTTACAAAGATAGTTTTTTGATCATTTGAAGTTGAAGCCTCATTGAATCCTAATCCATGCCTCACAAGGGGAGTTCTTTGGGACACCAAGAAGGTATCAAGATTCTCCTTACCCTTGTGGAACTTGGAGATGGATTCTCTCAATTCCTCTACCTCATTCTTCATTGAGTCATTCTATTTGGCAAGAGTCTCCATTGAAGAGATTTTAGATTGAGAAGCAAGTAGTTGACCTTTAAGCTCTCCTTGGGAAAGCTCAAGTGCCTCTACTTATGGTCTTAGGAAGTTTATCTCCTTATCATTCTCTACGCATTTCTTTTGAGCTTCTACCATTTAAGTATGGTAGAGAGTGCATTGGGAGTTAAGTTCCTTGAGGAGATCAATAGGGTCATCCTCATCATCATCATATCATCACAATCGGAAGTAAAAGGAGAAGAAATAGATAGGTTAGAAGCATGTACCTCATATGAAGAATCATTAATTGCCATGAATGCAAGAATGGCGGTTTCTTGTCCACTTTCACTCTCACTCTCACTTTCTTGTTGAGATGAGCAAACGCTATCTTCATTTTCATCCCAAGTGGCACTAAAATCCTTCTTGTGTTTGTTGTTGAGAGTGGGACAATTCGATTTGATATGCCCTTTCTTGCCACATTCAAAGCATCTTATGGATGATCCTCCTTTCTTCATTTCTTTTCTTCTTCTTCTCTTATCTTTGCCTTGGCTGGATGATCCTTGTCTTGCTTTAATCATCTTGATGACCCTCTTGGAGAGCATTACCAATTGTTCTTCGGTTGGACCACCCTTGGCATCTTCCTTCCTTAGCTCATCATCTTGTTCTTGTGTGGATTTGAAAGGAAGAATTTTCTTCTTCTCTTCCTTCTTAGATGACTCACTAGCTTCTAGCTTTTCATCCTCATCAAGGTTCATCTCATAGATCAAGAGAGTCCCTATGAGTTCATCCATTCTCATGGTGGTGAGGTCTTTAGATTCTTCAATAAATGTGATCTTTGCCTCAGACTTCTTTCTTGGCAAGGATCTCAAGATTTTCTCATTTACCTCCCCCGGGCTATAAATCTTTCCAAGCTTCCTTAGCCCTTCCACCAATGCTAGAAGCCGGTTGGTGAGAGCAGTGACATTCTTATCGGCAAACCTCTTGAAGGTCTCATATTGATAGACAAGAAGCTCTATCCTCTTGTTCTTGACGTCGGTTATGCCTTCATGATTGTTTGCCAATGTCTTCCAAATGGCATGGGTGGTTGTGCAATGTTGAACCCTAGCACATTCCTCTCTTGATAAAGAACCAAGAAGAATGGCCATGGCTCCATGATTCTTACCATTGCTCATTTTATGTGCATCCACCCAATCCTTCCTCTCAAGGATTGTTGTCACCTCTCCTATTGTTGTAGTTGGTGGAGTCCATTCTACAATAATTTGATCCCAAACATCGATTTGGTCACTATCCAAATAGCATTGCATATGCAACTTTCAATAAGGATAGTCACTTCCATCAAAGTAAGGTCTCAAACTAGAAATACCTTCACCCGTAGACATCTTGGAGATCTTTCACTCCCACTTAAGGTAGTGATGAGCAACAAGGCTCTGATACCAACTGAAATACCAAGAGAGGGGTGAATTGGTGCGGAATTAAAAATTTTAAGAAAGAAAGAAGATGAAGTAGAATGAACACTAAGATTTTATAGTGGTTCTGACCCAACTTGTCCGACGTCCACTCTCCCAAAGACCTCTTTGGGGTTCCACTAAACCATAATAGTGATACAAGGGATTTCAAGGCTATCCCAAACCTTTACAATGAGTTTTGTAAATGGTTAACTCACAACCAACCTTAGTGTTTCCCCAACTCACAAAGAATTGACACTTGTATAATGGATAACTAATTCACTCAACCCAAGCAACAAATGCTCTAGAGTTCTAGCTACCCAAAACCAATCAACAATTAATTACAAATGATTGAGAAATAAATTTACAAGAGTTTGGCTATTAAAGAATTAATGTTCTATCTTGAAGAACATTTATGAAAAGTATTTATAGCCAAAATACCCAAAACTATCTGTTAGAAACATCCCCAAGGGTGTCTCTAATGTCTAGTTACTTTTGCATTAAATGCACTGAAAACTATCAGATCACGGGCGCGAGATTGCTTGTCATGGGCACGATACTTCTAACTGCTAGTTTTTTAGAGATTCCCTTGAATGTCGCGGGGGTGAAAGCTCTAATCGCGGGCTCGATATGACCAGGCAGAGGATGCCTTTGACAATGGCTTTCTGTTTGATGAAATCGTGGGGGTGATTTAATCCATCATGGGTGCGACCTCAATGACCAGAGAAACCTTCAAAAAAAGGGCTTTCTGTTTCTCAAATCACGGGTGCGATTTGGACAGTCGCGGGCGCGATCTAAGTGTATAGAAGCCTTCCAAGTTTTCACCAAAAATCCTAGGCGCGATCTTAATTTTGCGGGTGAAATATGTCGTTGGTCACAGGTGCGATCCTTACATCGCAGGCGTGATATAATGCCACGGGCGCAAAATCCCTTATCATGGGCGCGATTTACAGGAATCATTCAAAACTAGTTTAGTAGTTAACCTACACACTTAGGAACTTTGTTAGACAAAGATAAAGGGTTATTAAACTCAAAATAAGATGGATTGATGCCACTAAGGGCAACAATCCTGAAAGGTTATCTAGGGTATCTAGAATCCGACTATTGGAAATCCTTGGACAGATTCCCCCTTACAGAGTTCAAATCTTTAATGAGTTCCAAAATTCCAAATGCTGCAGCTGATTGTTGGAGCATTAAACACCATGTCTTCTACTTAAATGGTGTTGAGCTTTGCCCCCTGTTTGAAAAGTTTGAGGGGATTTTGGGCTAGATTCATGAATCTAATGCCGCTACAGTTTTTCCCAATTCTAGACCTCATACTTCAGAGTCTTTAGCTGCTTTCTTTGGTTTAACTCGTGATCAGAACTCATCTGTTATGTTGTTACCCCTTACTTCCTTAGGGACTCCAGCGTTCGTTTGGTTGGCAGAACCATTATGAGGAATCTGACTTTCACTCACAGAGTTACTACTGGTGAAGAATACAAGGCCCAAGTTGATCTGGCAAGTGCTGTTCTTGTGATTGAATTAGTGTGGATTATCTTGCGGTGCAAGCTGAACTATCTAATGATGATGGTATAAGTGCAGAGTTATATGATGCAGGTAATACAAAACATGTAAAGAGAACTCAAGGAATGTATCGGAAGTTGGTTTTAACAATATCAAATGGAACAAGAAAAACAAGAAAAAATAAGTCTCATAGCTATTTATTTTATTCATGCAATATTTTATCTTTTTAGTTATGCGAACATAGAATCAAATATCATAAGTAGGTTTGACAATTTTCTCATGCAATGTTTATTTTATTAATATTAGCACAATAAGTGTACTTTAACAAATTACATTTGGAATTACTGCTATCTTACTTTCTTCTCTCATTATTTTTGCCTAGACTACCTCTTTCTGAGGTTTTCACCCTAGCAAGCTTGCCCTAATTTTTGCCTGGAATGCCTTTTGATAAGGTTTTCACTCCAGTGGGTGCCCTAATTTTTGCATGAGCCGTCCAGATGGATTCAACTCATCGGGCCTTTATTTATTATTATACATTTTTCTAAAGGTAGTATTTCTCAAGACAATCCAGGTTGATGGGTTCTCTGAACTCGTTCCCTTCTAGATTTGAGATCTTCACAACTCCCTTAGGCAGAATCTTCTTGACCAGATATGGGCCCTCCCAGTTTGTCTTAAACTTTCCTCTCGGGTCAAACGGAATAGGCCAAGCTTGCTTCAGCACCTAATCTCCTTATTTGATTGGCCTGACTCTGACTCCTTTATTGAATGCTCTGGCTATCCTCTACTGATATACTTGAGTGTGATGTAGAGCCTTCTTCTATCTTTCCTCTAAAGACAACAGCTGTTTGTATCTTGATTCAGCCCATTGTGCTTCTGGAATTTTTGCTTCTAAAGCCACTCTCAGAGATCTGACCTGAGTCATAATTGGCAACATAGCTTTGCCTCCAAACACTAAAGAATAGGGAGTTTCCCCTGTTGCACTCCTCATGGTTATGTTGTAACCCATGAGAGCGAAGGGCAATTTGTCTGCCCAATATTTGTAGGTCTTCACCATCTTAGCTAGGATCTTTTTAATAGTCTTGTTTGTTGCTTTCACTGCTCCGTTGGCTTGAGGTCTATAAGGTGACGATCTGTGATGTTCAATCCCCTTTTCTTCTAGCAGATCTGTTGTTTCCCCTTGGAACTGAACTCCATTATCTAAGACTATGTGATGAGGTTGCCCAAATCTGTTGATGAGCTTTTTGTTGATGAATTTAGCCATATTCTTTACAGTAACTGCTAGAAGTGAGATTGCTTCCACATACCGGGAGAAATATTCGATAGCCACGACAATGTATTTATGGCCATTAGAAGCTGTTGGTCTTATTTCTCCGATGATATCGATCCCCTAAGTTGAGAAAGGCCAAGGAGATGTTAAGTTTTATAATTCGGTACACCGCAAATGAATTTGATTCCAGTGCAGTTGGCATTCGTGACACTTTCTGACCAGCTTTATGCAATCTCTGTCCATAGAGTCCCAGTAGTACCCCTGTTGGATTATCTTCTTTGCCAAGGCGTGCCTATTCATATGAGGTCCACAACCCCCAGCATAGATCTCTCTCATGACTTCTTCTACTTTATATTGATCAAGACATCAAAGTAGTACCCCATTTGGAGCTCCTCTGTACAACATCCCTTCGTGATAAGTGTAATTCCTTGACGTATCTCTCAGAGCATGCCTCTTATTTCCCAAAGCTCGTTCTGGGTATTCTCCCTTTTCTATGAATCTCAGAACCTCGTAGAACCACGGCTTTTCCTTCGACCCATATACAGTCATTACTCGTTCCCCCTGGTAACTAGGAACCCTTGATCTGCACATCACTAGTGGCTTCATAGCTACATTTTCAGGATTACCCCACATAGATGCTAGGTTTGCAAGTGCATCAGCCATTTGATTCTTTTCCCTTGGTAGGTGCACAAAAGTACAATTCGTAATACTCAAGGTGAGCATCTGAATGTACTTAGCATAAGGCTTTACCTTCTCATCTTTGACCTCCCAGTTTTTAGAGGCTTAGTTAATTATGAGCATTGAGTCCCCATAGATAGTGAGATTCCTTGCTCCTGTGCAATTGCTGCTTCTAAACTGAACACACATGCGTCATACTATGCCATGTTATTAGTAACTTTGAAATCCAGCTTCTTGGCCATAGGGATGTTCTCTTCTTCTGGTGTGATCAAAATTGCCCCCACTCCGGCTCCTTTCTGGTTGACTGCCCTGTCAAAGTAGAGCTTCCACCCATTTGCTTCTATCAGGTTTAAAGACTCATGAAGTTTGCTTACCATTTATTTCGACAGCAATTAACAATGCCTTATTGTGGTCCCTCTCTTCTAGTGCCAAATCTTCATCAGAGAAGGTGATCTCCCCTTTCTTCTTTTCAGTCATCAACCTAACCACTTCTTCAGGTGTCGTGGATTCAAGAGCTGGGATTTGAGTCAAGGCCTTGACTATAGCTCGCCTATAAGACTAGAATGAAGTAAGTAAGTCTCATATGCTTGTGTTAGTCTTATTCTTTTTGAGTTGCTCAGTTACAATGTTAGTAGCAGCAGCTTCTTTCACTATCTCTTCTTCGAGTGACTTGCTTGATTCCCCTAATTCTTTCCTTTGAAAATCTCTCCCACTTCGAGTAACCAAAGCAGGCGCAGCATTATCAATCCTCATTACATTGCCAATCACCAACTCATCTTCATCAGAGCTATACCATGCGTCAAATTTGAAGCAATCCCTGATCTTGCCATCCTTCCTACTTTGGATCATGTAGGAATCAACATCATCTTTTGAAAATGAGAGTTTTCCACCAATTTCATCGTATAAGGCCTGAATATCTTTCTTAATGGAAGTTGGGACATCTTCCCTATCTAAGAATTGTTGCCATGCTTCAGCCCTATCCCAATCCTTCATATCTTCGCCCCATCCCTTGGGCCATGGGGTGTTTCTATCATAAACATCAAACTTAGGTCCCCATGTAGGCTCAATATTTGCTAGAGGGGTAGCACGTTGTGGGTGCTTAAGATATGGAGCTTTAAAGTCAAAGTTGCCAGAAGGTTGGCCTAGGAGATCTTCCACATACTCTTGTTCATTATCAAGCTCCTCCTTAGTCTTTAAAAGGAAATTCCAAGCTTCCTCGAGAGCTTCCTTTTCTAACTCCGGATCCTCTTCCACATTAACCCATGCTTCATCTAAGTCTTCAAAGAAGGCCCATACATCTTCTTCAGCCAATCCAGTCTCAATGCAGCTAACTCTAGGTGGTACATTATTGTAGCTTGGTAATGGGTTGTTTTTTATGCTAGGGCTTCTCGAATCAGGGTCCATGACTTTCCCTTCATCGATTAGGTCTTGGATGGAGTGTTTAAGCTTAATGCAATTGTTGGTAGAATGGCCTTGTAGTTGGTAGAAACGGCAAAATGCATTTGGGTTGTATTGTGGTGAGCTAGTGTTTGGTGGATTTTTTGCTGGTTCAAGTTTCAAAAGGCCAACCTTTTCTAGCCTTTCAAAGACTTTTGAGAGCGGCTTGTTGAAGTTTGAGAAACGGTGAGTGGTTTTAACTGTATTGATTTCCACCATCTTGGTGGATTGATTCTGGGTACGACCTGAATTGGCCTTGTACATATTCTTCTTCTCAGACTCTATCTCCTCAACTTGGAGCCCGTCATAATAGAGTTTAACAAAGCTTCTTGGATTCATAAGCTGAAGCTTCTCTACCCAACTAGCATGCACATTTCTTGCAATGATCCAAACTTGATCCTGTTCTGAGGGCTTGTTAAGCATCAAGGCAACCTTGTTCCTCTATCTAATCAAGAACTCAGAGAATGTCTCACCATCCTTTTGTTTTGTCATCTCCAAATCTCTCAAGGAGACTTCTAGGGCAGCATTATAGGAAAACTGGCCCCTTAAAGCCTCGTTAAGAGCCTTCCAGTCTGATTTGATGATCACCGGTTGAGCATGGTACCAATCAGATGCTACTCCTTTGAAAGTCAAAGGAAACAAACCTAGCTTTTGCTTTCCACTCAAAGTAGTTACAGACATGATGATTATGTATTGCTTGAGTTGTAATTTTGGATCCCCAGCTCCTTTGAACTTTGGCACATCAGGCATCCTGAAATTAGGTGGTAGTCCAGTTATCCCATACAAGCCTAAGTTCTCAAAATCAAAATCCTGGTCTTTACTCTTGACCATCTCCTAGAGCTTCTCCATCTTCTTAGTCAAAGTATTCAGGGCTTCTTGGTCAGGGTGTCTTTCCTCATCCCTTTCCTCATCACTACTTTCGGATTCATCTTTCCTGCGTTCATTTTGTTCCTCTAAGGCTTTCTTGATGGTCTTGTCCATCATTTCTTGCAAGGCTTTCAAGACATCTTCACTCAACCCGGCCATGGTGCTTGGGGAAGATGGAGCTTCTAAGGTTGGTGGTGGCGCATTTCGAACAAGGCGTCTGGCTTGTCTTACCGAAGACTTTTTGGAGGACTCTATGTTGCTACAAAACAAGGGGTTTAACATGCAATGCTATGTATGCAAGGATGCATGAATCCATTGAGCAACCAACACAAGCAATAAATGTTAGTCAATCACACTTACTACTAAGTGGTAGACCTTCCAACCTTATTTCTCCCATACACGTGTTCACTTGGCAAGTCAAGATTCTTAGTAATTGGGTTTGGGCCTTCACATCAACAGGGGATGCTCTTGCAGATATAGTATGCGCATTTGCATAGCAAAAACTCTCAACGTCCAAACCAAACAATAAGTCATCATTATGTCCCTATCCCATGTCATTACTCTTGATGAGTCGTTGATGTTTCCCATATTCTAAGGTCATCTTAGCATTAATCAGGTACAATTAGATTGATGCACCAGCGTCCCCTAAACATAGGTAATAGTCAAAGGTCACTCTTCTCAAACCCTAACTGATCCCATGCTATAGGGCTGCATTAGTCAGGTACATTTAGACTAACACTTGACACCCCATAGGTAGCAATCAAAGGTTTGATTCAAGAACAATAACACTAGACCAGGCCAAAATAATGGCTCCATGGCATCATATAAGCAAACAACATTTGGTAAGTCCTAGTGGAAGTCGCTAAGGTCATTACATGGCTTCAGTCGGTTCAGTTTACAAAAGGTTCCCATAGAAGGCGAACTCCCATTAACCATCTCCCTCTTTCAAAAAAGGTTCAAGCGATGGTAGGACATTCAGCTCAGAATTTCCCATTAACCATAGCTATAACGGTAAGCAATAGTAGGACAATTCCATCTATGAGTGGTAGTCATTGATTTCGCCACCCAAGAAGTGCACATTGAAAATTAGGGGCAGCTTGACAAATGGCACCTACGAGGCAGGTGTTTTAATGCAAGCATGCAATGCAAGGAAACTAGAGTTTGGAATAATAATAAAAAGTGGCTACAATCAAATGAATCAATAGTCAGAATCCCTAGTGGAGTCGCCAAACTGTAGACAAAGAGGGGTTTCCTCAGTAGTCACAGCCTGATTAACGACTGCGACACTGTGCGTTTAGCATGAGGGAGCTAATAGTGAGTTGGCACCTGAAACGGCATCAGGAACATCTTACATGGTGTATGTCTCGATTCCCCTAGGAATGCAAAGACACATTGACCCCAGAGATTCTGTGATCGGACTACTTCATTCTTAGGGCGTGATTCTTACTAGCCACTTCTAGAATTATTATAACCTTCATTTCCTCTATGTCAATTATATCAAAGAAATAAAACAAAACAAATTCTACATTTTACATGCATTATACATTCATGAAAAGTCAGCTTCTATTATTAACAAACAAGATTCATTTTAACAAATTTACCAAATATAGTTAAAAATCAAATTACATGCAAAAAGTGACATAAAACACATATAGCAACAAACAACACAACCTAGGTTTCTAACTTATTTTAACCTATTTTTACTACCAAATAAACATTATTAACCATTTTTCATCCATAAAAACCTACTAAAATTACCCGAGAAGATTTAGAAACTTACCTTGTCGCTTAATTCCACGCGAAAATGCATTTTTAAAGCCAAAAATACCCCAACGCCAGTCCAAGATCCCAACGCCAGTGTGGACTTACGTTGTAGGCTTTCCAACACCACTTCAACTGTCATAACGCCAGTTGAACTGGCCCCAACGCCGATGTACTCAAGATCCAAAGAAAAATGCAAAAAAAAATAAGAGAAAATGCAAAAAAATGCTATATGCAGGCGATGTGAATGCCAAAATCAAATGTTCTAGACCTAAAAACATTCTTATCATTTCCAGATCATGTTAGCACGCATCAAAACACATTAAAACACATATTTTCACCTAAAGATGCAATTTTTATGCATTAAAACCACATAAATATTCATAGAAAATTCATTTTAACACCAAATAATTTCAGTTCTTACCCAAAATTATCTTAACACTGCAGAAACATGTTAGTAATATGAAACACATATACAGAGCATTTTTACGTCATTTTACATCATTTAAACATTTAAAACATGCCATAAATCATGCAAATAAACATTTAAAATCACCAAAACATGTTGTTCTCAATCAAATCATGCAAAGAATGATCAAAACAACACATAAAACTTAGAAAACTTACCTGGAAACTCATTAGAATTGGCTTGAGTACCCTCAGGGAGCGTCGAATGATGTAGAACAAGGCTCCGTTGTTGCTAATCACTAAGAAAATGGAATGAACGGGCTGGATTCTTCTCAATAACACCAAAAAAAATCCAATGCAATGGAAACCTAGGGTTTCTAAGTCAAAAATCTTTGTAAAGTGAGTTGATTTTAGCTTAGGAACATCAAGTTTTTAAATAATTCAGATTAAAAGCGAATTTGCTAATCAAAGCCAGCCAACCTTCTTCTCAAGGAGAATCTATTGCCTTTTATAGGCAGCAAATTAAAAAGATGAGCTTAAATCATAGAATTCTTATCCCTATTTAAATTCCAATTGATGTTTACCCATTATAAGGGATGAATCATCTTAATATAGCCATATTCTTGGGCTTTAGGCCAGTCAAATTCGTTTGACCAAGCTGCTAGAGATAGATCTTGGAGAAGATAAAGATAGAAATTCATTTTAGATAGTGATAACTCAATGAAAATCCACCTAAAATCAAGAGATAATGATAGTAAATGATAAATAGATAATAATCACCATTTTCTATCTCATCACAAGCTTGAAAACTGATCTGGAACGAAGATTAACCTTATCCGATCATTTGGTGTTTGAAAACGGGTCAAAATATGCATTTTGGACTGTCAAAGGATGTCAATGCCACTTCAAGTGGCATTGAGGAAGGGTCAACGCCACTCCAAGTGGCGTTGGAAGCCCTTGGGTGGTGTTTGGCCCTTCCGAGGCCCGTTTGAGGCTCAAAACGTCCGAATCTGAAAAATCGTATTACAGACAAAAATGTGTAGAATGGCCCAATCTACTATAACCATTGGTTTCAAGCCATTTTAAGACTCACACAAAAAGTTATGGCCAAAATCGTCTGAATTTTGCACTATTAGGTTTAAAACAAGCTAGTTTTGACTCAAAAGGGGTTTTTCAAGTTTCAAACATTTTCAAAAGTAACAAAGTGATTAGCAAGAAGCCACCATCATTCAACTTATGCTAATTAAAGCATATGCTATCATCATAGGGCCTCCGACCCGCATCCCCATTCCTACATCCAAAAATTAGGCGTCTACAAGGGGGAACTACACAGTTAAAACCAAACTGCCAAGCAAAAAGATAAGGCAGATATGCTTCAAAACTCAAAGGGAAACCAGAGGAACTGCCTTTGAAGGCCTTGTCTCCATCGATCACCAAAACATGTGATCCGGTATAGGACAGAAGAAGATGATGGTACATGCTGGGCAGGAGGTAATCAGGGAAAATTTTAAGCCAAGAAGGTTGGTGATTCAGGGCATCAAAAGGACACACAAGTTCATGGGCTCATTCTGGGAGGTAAAGAAAGAAGGAATACATTTTGATAGAATCCCAATCACACTGGAAAGTGGCATGTTTCCCTCCTAGGTATTTAACATTTTATTATTCTGTACCAGTTCTAAGCTCAGGAAAGAAAGTCAATAGCCAAAACTGGATAAACCAACACATTACAGTGGGGTTATCAATCGGTTCTCTATCAAGCATCCTTGGATGTTTGTATGAGCTTGATCATTCAATGCAAACATGTATATAAATATTTACAAGCCAGCAGAAAATTATCAACATATTTTCAAAGAATTTGACAAGCCTGTCAATAATGTGTCAATGCACATGTGAATGAGATTCTCCATTATCTCGAGGAAACCTAACCCACAGATAAAACAAATGCACTGCATGCATATGAATAGCAATAAATCTTATCACTTACCTTGGACCACGCTCTTCAACCTCGAGTTATGTGCACCATCATGAACCCTAGATAGCGTAGGTTGCTGACTAAGGACATCACTTAGCTGGCTCTGCTAATGCTGCAATCTGCCATTGAGAATTATCCTATACAAATCGAAAGAAAAGCATGTTTCTTTCTCATACACAAACCATCACATTCTCTGATGCATGATTCAACCATTGTTATCTTTCTCCAAAGACATCGTCTTTTTCCTTATTATCTTCCAATGAATAAAAGAAAGATGATCACACACTCTTCACAATTACGAAATCATTTAGATACACTCCAAACTGATCCTGACTTCTCATCAGAGACCTCAATTTATAGGATAAAAACCCTTGATAAAAAGCCACTTCTCATTCCTGGATATATAGATGATGTATCTCCTTATGAAGAATGTGGATCATTAGAGTTCTACAAGCTCCAAGGATGGATGCATCTTCTTACTAATACTTGCTCCATATATCCTGATCTAGTAAAGCGATTCTATGACAACATCAGGAAAAATCCAGAGACTGGGATGATCTCTTCTCAGGTAAAAGGTCATGCTATCACTTTAGAGGAAGCTGCTAAACATTCCAACTCAAGGATGGGTGGTTCATTCTCTGCATGATTGGACTGAAAATCTAATTTCCCCTCTAGAGCAAACAAGAATCTTTCTTTATGATGACATGAAGGAGGAAGCATATGTTCCACATGCCATTGAGATACTATTCCATATCAAAGTGATTCAAAACATGTGTTATCGCACCCTATATCCATGAGATCCAGATGGGGTTCGTTGTAGGCCTTGCGACATGTTCCTTGTTTCCATGTTAATCATTAAAAAATTGATCAATTTGCCTAGGTCCATGTTATAATATATGGCTGTGGTTTGGATGAAAAGGATGGCTTTACCTTTTACTGGAGTCCTAACTCATATTTTTAAACATCTTGGGATTGATTTATCCAAAGAAGTTCGTGTATCCAGAGAGCCATTCCTAGTCTCAATGCTTAAAAGAGTTCAACTTAATGCTTACTTCTATAGAACCTTAAGCCTAAGTGTTTAGGGAAATCATCAACAAGGGGAACGATGTCAGGAAGGTCCATTACCATTACCTCAACCACCTGTAGAGCAAACGGATGAACCTTCTAAAAGTGCTTTACCACCATCTGATGGCTCGTCTACAATTGAGGAATTGAAGTCTCATGTAGCTGCATTGGAGGGAACTATTTTGGTGCTACAAAGACAGCAAGAACGGACTGGCGAAATGGTGAATGAGGTGCTTCAAGTGCTTAATAAAAAATATCCATGAATCTGGAACATTAACACTAGTTGTTCTATTTTTTACTTTTTTTATTTAAGAATGCATGTATATTGAAAGGATGATTATGAGCATGTTTTTGCTTCTATTGATCCTTTGTATGTCTTATTTCAAACAGTAAATAATGCAGGATGCATATGCATGTGTATGTAGAATTGAAATTTTACATTTTCTAGAAATTTTTTTTTTTTAATTTTGTGTCCGTGAAAAATGGTCTCTGAATAGCACATGTGTTCAGTAATCCTGGTTTCTGGTTTTGTTCAAACTTTTCTTTCAATCTTAACATGGAAAGAGCATGGTTAGTGTTGTTTAAGGCTTTATGTTATTTCCAAGGGGAGTATCTTAAAGGGCTATTTAGTCAACAAATCCTAACCCAAGGAAATGTTGAAAACAATTTAAAGGGATGACCTTTTTTAGATAGATTTCCATATTAAAGTATTTTTGTTCTTATCAGCAATAATCGTCCGTAATTGAATTCTTAAGACAAGATTTAAAATGCCAGCAGACCAATGTAATAGAACTTGGTTCATAACCGTTATAAGTGTCTTACATATAGGTTTTTTCCAAGTAGAAAGTCTTTGATTCCAATATTCTAAACTTGAAAACTTTAATTTCTGACCACATTCAATTGTGTTCCCTTTGTGTGAAATTCTTGAAAATCTTAATTGCGGCAGGGTTGATTACTTGTCTGTACAATTTTCTTACAGGTTTGCCCCTTGCTTTGGTAACAATAGAGAGAATGAACAAGTTACTCACTGTTATTGCAACTCATTATACAACCTTGGCCTTTTTGTTAGGATCCACCCGATGATGTTTCTTATGACAATCTTCCATTATCAAATCTATGTTTTTTTTTTATTTTATACTCTAATTTTTACCTAAGTCATCCTTGGCTTAGTGAGCATGCTCTAATTTTTGCCTAAGCAGCCCTTGCAGGTTTTTAGCTTAGCGATCTTTCCTTTTTGCCTAATTTTTGCCTAGGCTGCCCTTGGGGGTTTTCAACCTTGCTGGCATAATGTACACTCAAACTTTCATTAAAGCCTGGTCTCATTGCTTAGTGATTTCTATTCACTTTTGCCCCATTGTATTGGTACTAATAGCGAGAACGAACCATTTATTCATTATTTTTGTAATCCACCACACAACTTTCGCCCTTTTGTTAAGATTCAGCCGAAGTTGTATTTTATGACATTCTTTCCTTGACCACTTCTATGCCTTTTTATTTTTGTTATGCTCTAATTTTTTTCCTAAGCCATTCTTGGCTTAGCGAGCATGCTCTAATTTTTGCCTAAGCAGCCCTAAACAGGTTTTCAGCTTAGCGAGCTTTTCTTTTCTTGCCCTTTCTTTTTGCCTAAGTCATACTTCATGACTTAGTGGGCTGCCCTAATTTTTGCCTAGACCGCCTCTAAGGGTTTTCAACCTAGTGGGCCTAATGTACACTCAACTTCTACCCCATGCTGTAAGATAAATCGGGTTTGTGGAGTGTGACTCTTCATATAGATCACATTAAGAAATTATTCATCAAATGCTTGTCACCTGGATGTAAGCATCGTGGTCGCTTTAGGAGATACCTAATTTGCAGAGATAACAATACCACTCTTTTAAAACAAAAACATACTTATTTTTTTTATAAACAATTTTTTAAAATTTTTATAAAAAAACAATTTTATTACAAAGAAATGCAGATTTTTTATGTAGAATATGGGTAGTTGTATATGTTGGGTTGAATTTTATTTTTGGTTGGTGTTTGGATTGGATGGAGGAGGAATAAAATAAAATTAAAAAAAGTGAAAATGAAAAAAAATAATAATAATAAAAGAAGGGGAAAACAAAGAGGGAAGGGAAAAATGAAATGAAGGTTTCAATTCTAGAAAGAGTGGTTTGCACTTGAACAACGAACCAACTAGCCTACTTCCTTCCTTAAACAAAACTTTTATGATTACTGCGGTCATTTCGATTGCTCCAATTTTTCCCAACCATTTCTAAAATTCTCTCTCGATTTTGATATGCTCAACTCAGATTACCTCTCCTTATTATCTTTGCATCATTAATCATGCACCATGTATATGAAGCATTGATCGGAAATTTTTGACTCTCTCATTTTCTAGCTTCCATTAACAATTTTCTAAATCTTCATTCACCACGATCATAAGGCAACTTATAAAAACATTTTCAACAAAACTTGACCACCTTCAATTGCACTTGAAGGATACCGATACAATATGTCTTTAATGATGTGCAACTCTTTTAGGCTATCGACAATCAAGTTACTACATTTTGGCCCTCTTGCATCATGCCATATTCTTCTACCTTCAAGCTTAACCATCAAACAATCATTGCTTCTTTGCTTATTTTATGGATATCAGATGAATGGTTTCCTCAATAATCAAACAACTCATATTCGAATGACTTGAGTTCAGAAATTAGATTTCCAAACGCCTATGTAACCATTTAATGGGATCAAAGCCTGCATAGTTTAGCATTTAATGACTATAAAAAGATGAGTAATTTTTGGAACCAACTCATTGAATCCTTCCATCTATATCTTCCATAATGAAATTTGTGTGATATTTTATGACTAGATCCTACTTTGAGCACTTCACCAATCATATGACATGGTTCTTATCACAATCCTGTTGAGATTTCTTGATACTGACGGATTATACCACCGACCCTTTATTTTTATTCTTTTACTCTTTTTTTTTATTTTTTTCATGAGAATTTTCCCTCATAAATATTGGCTCCCATTTATGCACTTTTGAATATATTTGTGACAACCCGAATCTAACACCATATAATACGAATTAATATATATAATGATGGTAATTAATCATAAATTTAAGTTCAATTAAAAATTCCCTTCAAAAATAAAATTTTCTCTGAAAATAGGGTTGCAACGGTCATTGTGAATAGTGCAACGATCGTTGTGAACAGTGCAACGATCGTTGTGGGTGAACAGTGATCGTTGTAAAATACACGGAAATGGCTAAAAATTCCAATAGGGTACACGAGCTCGTGGGAAAATAGCAACGAGCTCGTTGCAAATCAGCAACGATCGTTGTGAATAGTGCAACGATCGTTGTAAGCCAAAAATCACAAATCCGAAATTTTTGAACAGAAAACACAGTTTGAAAACAGTATTTCTGACTTTTCTCGGTAAAACCATACTTAAACCAATCTCAAAATCTATTGAATTATATAACAAACTCTTCAAACTTTCAAATACAATAATGTCTATAAACAAGAAACGTTGAAAACTTTATCAACATATAATTATCCAAAAATCAATTAGTCCACACATTTACTCAAATCACTTATAGATACATTTACACATCAAATAGTTCATTACACATATAATGTTAATTAACAACTTAAAATC
>CANYLF010441220.1:0-16401 GCA_948193215.1 Bocquillonia castaneifolia
GTGTTCCTTATTGAATCTTTGAAATTAAACTATGCTTAGTTTATTTCACATCTATCTTTCATTAAATTATAATTATTGATCTTAGTTTCATATAACTAAGGGTGATAGTTCCGTTTCAATTGCAAACTTTCAAGTTAGATCCTTAGGTTGTCGAATCAAACCTATTGATAAGGGTGTTTTCTCTATATAAAACTCGATCTTACTAGTTTGTGAATTCAACTAAGTCTAAATTGGCATTTGAACATATCAATGGGTTTGGTTTTTGTATCATTTGGTATCAGAGCCGAACTTGTAAGTTTGGTTAATTTTTCTTTAATTTTCTTTCAAATTCGAGTCTATCTCCTACTTCTACTCAATTATGTGAGTTGTGGGATTGTAATTATTGAATCCGCAGCCTTTTTTTGTTTTTGAATTGTGTACGCAACCTTTGATCTTTGTGGTGCCACAATTTTTCTTTGTTTCCCCTAAAGTTGCCGCAATTTTTTTCTATTTTTTTTTTACTCAAATCTGTCCACAAATTTCTGTTTTTATGTTTCTTTGATCCGCAATTTTTCTTGAATTATGTCCGCACCATTGTTTAAAAAAAAATAATTCTGGTTGTGTTGATTTAATTTCTTGCCGCAATATTCAAGGTTGTTTGTGGTTGGATTGTGTTTAATTGTTTGATTCTAAATTTGTCCACAAACTATAAGGCTGATTTCGTTTTGATTGAGTCATGTTCTTTTTTATTCCACATTATTTTCTATCATAAATTGAATCGGAGTTTAATTTGATTTCTTGAATTTTTTTTTTTTGGTTTTGTTTTTGATTGTATAAACTTGTTTTGTTCACAAGTTTATTTTCTGTTTTGTTGAGTCTTCTTCTTTAGTTTTCCTTATTAAATTTTTTTCTTTAAAAAAAACAAAAAAAATCATGTTGTCTTTTGATTCAAAATGTAGGGATTCTGAATTAGGGATAGTTCATGATTTTTCTTACTCTCGTAGTTCTAAAAGTGTTTTTTCTTCAAAGTCTAAGTTGGATCGTGATGAATTTCTTTCAAAAAGTGCTTCTGTGTTTGAATCAATGGATAGAAGCTTTGAGTTAAATTTACACAATTTTTGTAAGAAATATGGGGCTGATTTGAAAAAGGAATATGACGAGTATGAAGCTGCTTGGCGAAAGAAAAAAGCTAAAGATGTTCCTAAGGTTGAATGTGAAAAAGTTACTTCTTGCATTGAATCTTGTGACATATCTTGTGTTGTTTCTGATTTGGAAGTTATAGAGTGTTCCCCGGAGGAAGGTACATTGTTGGGTGATGATGATGTTTTGGTTGATGAATTTCCACCATGTTCAGTCCTTAAACATGAGGATGTATTGGTTGAAAGTTCAATTCCACAAGATGTAGTTATTATTGCACCCATGATGATTCCAACTCTTGATGATCAAGTTTCACAAATTGAAGTTGTTCCAATTCTAGAAAGGGTTGAAGATAAACAAGCTGAGTTGGTTTTTCATGTTGATCAAGTGGAGTTTGTCATTCCACATGAATTTCAATCTGATTTACTTGATTATAAATGTTTCTTTGTGTTGAAATTCATACAAGTAGATGAGAGTAAATTTAGTTTTATTTATGTATTACTTTTAATACTCAAATTCTACAAATTTAGAGGTCGTGTAAATATGAACAAAGGGGTTGTCTTTATTCTATGTGTGTAGGGGTCCTCGCTACTGTGTCTGCAGGCGATGCTTTGCGGGCGACCCACTCCCGACGCGGCGGGGGGGAATGATGTGATCCAAGGTAGTTAAAAACAAGGTAGAAGATCATTTGTAATAAGGTGTGGCCACGCCTTACAATCTGTGAGCTTCTTAAGGTATCAAGCAATCAACCAATGGCTGCAACCTTTGAATTCATACATGGAGTCTTGAAATTCGAATTCATGAATTGAATTCAAATATGAAGTATTTGTTGATGACATTGAGTTTGAAGATTGTTTGAATTATGAGTTTAATTGTATTCTAACAAGCTGAAAATCAAAGTCAAGTCAACAAAGTGAAAGTCAAAGGTCAACAAGTCAAGAGGGTCAACAAGTCAACAACCCTATAAGACTAAGGAAGTCAACATTAGGGTTTCATTGAAGTCATCCGCACCTTGTCTTGCAAGCCTAGAGGCAGCCGTACAAGCCAAATCCAATTAGGAAATTAAATTCGTATTTCCTAAGCACAATAGATTGTTTCAGCCATAACTTTTGTTACACAACTCGGATTGATGCGATTCAAAATGCGTTGGAAATAGGACTTAAAAATATACAATTCATATGTTTTACACTTTTTCATTGGAGGTCTCTAAAGGGGTCTAAATTAGATCGCAAAGTCAGGGTTGTAATCTGCCAGCTTTCAGTTTCCAACTAGGATTAGGATTTCTATTATTATTTGCTTTTCTTTCAAGTCAAGTTTGTTTGGCCTAATTTCTCAAGTATTTTAGATTTAGGAGTAGTTGTTTTTTAGCTCTATATAAAGGGCATGTATAGGCAGCCGCCTAACTGAATGATTAATGAAAAAAAATTTGTTTGAAAACAAAGCCTTATGCGTTGCATATTTTCTTTAAGGTGTTCCTTATTGAATCTTTGAAATTAAACTATGCTTTGTTTATTTCACATCTATCTTTCATTAAATTATAATTATTGACCTTAATTTCATATAACTAAGGGTGATAGTTCCGTTTCAATTACAAACTTTCAAGTTAGATCCTTGGGTTGTCGAATCAAACCAATTGGTAAGGGTGTTTTCTCTATATAGAACTCGATCTTACTAGTTTGTGAATTCAACTAAGTCTAAATTGGCATTTGAACGTATTAATGGGTTTGGTTTCATTTCAACTTTGGAGCCACTTCTCTCCCGAGCGTGATATTCATGGATAGTGGGCGCGATCCGCATCGCGGGGGCGATCCTCATGGTCGCGGCCGTGAATTACAGGTCACCTTTCCAAACTTGCTTGTCAACTCATAAAACTTGCCTTACATACTTGGGAACTTAGTTAAACACTTAAGAGAGTTTGTTAGGCTCAAAATAAGTTAGATTAAGACCATTTAGACCAATATAGCCATAAATGCATATTGGAATTTTCTATCACTTGTTTTAATTTCTACCACAGATCTTGGATTTGTTTGTTTAATGATATACATGAAACTTTGCAGCAATGAATAAGACAAACTTGGTCTCCTCTTATGCATTCTAAAGCTTTCTCCTTTAATGTTCATGCCTTTGAATAACTAACAGAAACACCATAATCTTCCTGCATATCTCTCATTATATCTGATGGTTTCTAAACTATGTTAATTTCAATATACTTTTATTTTATGCATTCAAAAATAATTCTTGAGGTAGCTTGTCATTGTGACTCAATCTTATTTTTGTTGCACAAGTATGAGTGTCAACTAATCTTCTAACTATAAACATAGAAGTTTCTCCACTTCTTAATGCTCTCAATTACCATTTGCGTTCTTCATTGAAGCAGATGATTGTGAATTCTTTGCAGTAGGACTTTATTACTCTAAATTGAAAGTGATTCTTGATAGCATAGAAACTCAAACAAGTGCTTAGAGTTTCTTTTGTCCTTGAAAATTTGACCTTTGTGAATTTCCTCTTATCTTAAATCGCTGACAATAAAAGATTCTTCACTAAAAGTTTCTCCTTGATGCTGCTTCATCTGTTCATGCATCATTTCATTGCTTAATATGTCAACAAATCCAACTATACTTGTAGTAATAGCATTACTAGGTTGATAACTTCTTATTTGTGAACTTTTTGTTGTTGAAGATTCATCAACTCTATTTTCCAGCAGATTCTGATTAAGGGACACACATAATGGATATGATTTAACATCTGATTCACTTTCCTTTATTTGAAAATAAAATTGCATTCTTTCATCATCTTCAATTTCTAATGCTATATGTGAATCTTTCAGCTTGTACCTGATCTCCAAGACTATTTCAAATTTGTTGAATTTCAAAATACATGACAACAATTCTGTCAATTCTAGGAAATTCATGTTTCCTTTTAAAATGGCTCATTTGATTTTAAAATTCTTGAAATTGAATTCTTCATCCCATTCTCCATAGTAATAAATCAAAACTGGTATATTTGTCATTTCCATATTTAAAAAAAAAAAAACAATTCATCAAAACATAATTATTGAATTTTATAAGTTGGATATAATGGAAGTACACTGCAAGTTTATTCCAAGTATACCAGACATATGACAAAGTATATCTCAAGTATACCATATATATAACAATTTATGCAATTATAAAAAAAATTCTTTAAGAATATTAAAACTTAAAATATGATTTTCATATTAAATATGTATTCTTATTATTTAAAATTACATGATTTTTTACCTACGTTTAAATAATAGTTTCTAAGATTTATTGAATTTTATTAATCAAATATACTAGAAGTATGGTATAGGTACACAAGAAGTAAACGATATAAAACAATTATGCAAGTAGAAATGCACATTTGAGCAGAATTTAAACTTAATATACAACATATATTTGTTATTAAATATTAATTCAAGTTCAGTAGAAGTATGCTACAAGTACACTATAAGTATACAATACATAACAAAAATTATGAAAGTAGCTGAAAATATCTATTTTTATTATTTACAATTACATGATTTCTTATCTCCGTATAAACAATAATATTTTACAAGATTTAGTGAATTTCATAAATCAAGTATATTGGAAGTTTATTGTTAGTGTACGGTAAGTATACTATATATAAGATATATTTTGCAAGAAAATGGAAAATCTTCTATATAGTTCGAAATTTAATTCAGAAAAACAATTTTTCTAATTCATATAGATATTAGATATTAGATATTGACAAATAAAATTTTCACAACAAACATAAAGAATTTGGAAAAAGCAAATTGAAAACTCTTTGAGTTTATGAATGATACACATTCCTTCTTTTTGAATCTAGAAAATTAATTTTCTCTAATTTATTCTTCTTAAAATTTTAAAAAATAAGATGAATAAAGCTTATAATATGTAATGTATGAAAAAAAAAACTAAACAAAATCTGTAGTTCAAAATTAAAAAAGTTTTGGTACCTGTTTCTTTCACTTTTTCTGATTCACACTTTCTTCTTGTTCACAAGAACTCTTTCAATTCGATTGTTTTCATTAGCTTTTTCTTTGTTATAGTTTTCAGATTCTCTCGATTTTCTGCTTTTAAAATTCGTGTGTTTCTTTCTTAAGAAGATGAACTCTATTTATAAGAATAAATAGGAAGAAATCATGCGGCTGGAAATAAAAAAAGTCAACCCTCTATTCTTAAAAATAGAAAAGTTAAACTATGTTGGACAATATTATTTTTGAAAAAACAAGTAGTTATAAAAGACCCCTTGAAAAAACGGGTAGTTACGAAAAGACCCTTATATTTAAATTGGGCCAAAATTTAATGCTGAAACTAAACAACATGAAACTTGGCCTTTCCTCCAATTCCCATGTGCACCGCACCTTGTCGGAGTACCTTCATAAAATAGTTTAACGTTTGTTTTTGAGAGGAAAAGACCTCCCTTTTTTTTTCCCCATTTTATTATGTTTTCAAGTTGTTGTACTTGATAGAAGAATGGTCAAAAAGCACAACCATGCAACACCTTAGATTTTATTAGGATAATCTGGTTCTCTGCTATTGTGTATTACTTGATTAATAGGAATACTTGTAATAAGTCGGCAGCCTATTATTGGCTCACTTGTCCACTCGAATACGCACACAAGGTTACCATTAATTTTGATAATTTCATCTCTATTTTCTTTTGATTCGTCATTAAGATTGTAGAGAACTTGAGAAAAGAGAAACACGTGTTTATTCACCTTTGAAGTGTACAATGAGTTATGAGTTTAATTAATGTCAGTATTTTTTTTCCTAATTTTATGTCGAATTTGTTTTTGTTCACTCCATTAAAAGATGGTCCAATTACTAACAGAATCTAAAGGCAAAGACACAATCAATAGAGTGAAGCTATGGTGGTCAAATCCAAAAGAATGGACAAATCTCAATGCTCGAATTTGATTGCATGTTCAATACTAACTCACGACCTTTACACATACATGCCTAATACATCCACCGTCTCCAATTCCTTGCGAGCAGTGCAAGAAAAAGTAAATGTAGACTCAATGGATCAATAGGAAGAATGAACAGAAATAAAATTTAATTGTAGTATTTAGTAGGAAAAAGCTAAAAGAGTAATTAAATTTTTTTTCTAGTATTTGGGACCAAAAGTGTACATTTTTAACAGATAAAATTCTGGTATTATCCTGTTGCCATGCCTGATTCATACAAACTAGTAAACAAAAATGCTATATAAAAGGGATATTTTTCTTCAACTTTTTAATCTAATATATAAGCAATAATCTCAAAGCGCCCATAAGCTACGTACCGCATGACCCCACCCCAGCAACATCTTCATCGCTGAAACAGTTTCACCAACTACTGTATCTAGGGTCAATGAATTCATACAACTTGAATCTTATGCATGAAGGTCCTTGTTTGAATTCCATGCGGGAGCTTTCTGAACACCACCATCAGCTAAAATTCCACTTCCATTTTCCACACTAATCAGAGGATCAGATTCACTTTCCTTGACCTGAAACCAAGCAAATTGTGAATCTGAAAACGTACTGAAGTTTTATAGACATAAGATGAGTAGAGATGGTAACTTCATGGCTCCAATCCAATTCAAGACATAAAAACCATGTGTACATAATATGAAGAGAGAGAATGCAAATTACCTCAGGTGATTTTACAGATGTTTCAGTTGGCTTCTGCTGGTTTTCAACAGTGCAATAATAAGAATACAGTACCATTCCAATAACTGCAATAAGGATCCCTAAGATGTTGCGCCAGCTAAAAGGATCACGAAGTAGAACATAACCAAAGGCCAAAACTAGGCAAGTTTTCAGATGCCCTAGGACCTGATATGTAACAGGAGACGTCTTTCCGATCACCAGAAATGTACTGAAGTTAACAGAGACAGATATGAGGCATGAAAGAACAATGAAGAACTGCCACCGGAAAATGCAAAAAATGTATATATTAGAAGCAATCAATTACAAAATAGGAAGGAAACAAGGATCAGTGAACTGGATGGATTCCTCACCAGAACTTGGGGAGTGTACTTGAAAGCAAAAACATTTTGGTTAGTCAATAATCCATCCAGAAATGGACCAATTAGAAACAAAGTCAATGCTTGATAGGGGCAAGATTGATATAGAAGTTGAGTGGAAGAGACTTTGAACTTCTTCTGGATCGTATTGGTCATCTATAATAAATAGGTTAAGCTTTTACAACTTCACTAGGAGCAGTAGGAAGAAAAATAACAACCAAATAAATAGAAACAAACTTTACCATGCATGAAAGAAAAATTGACCAACATCATGAGGCTCATCTATCTACTTTATAGCTTTTTATGACAAACACTGGCTTGTAAAAATGCAAAGAAACAATTAAGTTATTTAAATAAGGATACAATCTGTGCAACGCAGGTTGTAATAACTGCAAGAAGAGACAAGACAGAGCCAAGGACATTAAGCTGAAGATCTGTCACAGTAGCAATTCCAACGCCCAAAAGAAGGATTACCAATGAAAGTTGAATATTCCGACTGCAATAATGCAAGAAGTATGAGCATAAACAGGTTAAAAATATTTACACAGAACAGCTAAATGAACATTTCCCTGATTAATCAACAGAACTGAATGAATTTAAAGAACTGAAAAGCAGCATTTCAATGAAAAATATTGAGAATCAAACGCCATTTTTAATAATGATCACGACATGCAAGAAACCACAAGTCAGTCTCTAGCAAAAGCATGCATGAAACTATTGTACATATTGTGTAAAGACAGAAGGTGTCCAACTACAAATATCAGTAGCATCGAAAGAAAAATGAGCTATGATAAATTAATAAATATAAGCTGCAATAAATACATCAAAATGATTAAAGTATGTATGTATATTTCCAAGTATGAGACAATTTCAGAATTTACAAGCATTCAAACTATTGTCACATGATGTCATATGGAATCACAGAAGAAGTTTCATTGAAACACATATTAACAGTAAGGCCGCTTTCATCACATAAGAAATTAAAACTCATCACATAAAGCACAAGAGAATGAAACCTGAATTTCTTTCTGAAAAAAAGTGTCTCCAGAAGGACAGTGCACGGAATGATGGCCAATTTCGTCATCTACAAACAAGAAATAAATTTTCCAAGTTGATAAACATCGCTAAAATCAAACAATGGGTCGGTATTTATGGTGAATTTATCAAACAGAAGACAGTAAAATCAGCCTGTTTTAAATCACAAAAGCATGTATTACAAGTTCAGATGATGAAGATGAGGATGCAAATAGAGAAATAAGAATAATACCTGGTAGAAACCAACAGAATTGAAACCCAAGCTAAGGTTCAAAAGGCCAATAGAGATGCCATTTAAAATGCCAAATCCCATAACAGCTCTTGCATCAAAAGGCTTATGTTCAAACAATTTCATCCATAACGCAACATGAAGTGAACAAAAGGTGACCAACAGATGCCAACTCGTCAATGTCGTCGCTGTTAATTTGAAATTACAAATACCCACATAAAAAAATAAATAAATAAATAAATAAAGATTTTAGATCTAAACCAATTATCAGATCTATCTCAACAATAAATTAATAAGAACAAACATACCAAAAGTGAAACCCAGAGTAGAAATGAGAGCCTTATTGCAAATAACAATAGAAACGGAAGAAACCACAGATAAACTCAAAGCACCAACAGTTCCAAGCTGGAACCTTTGGTTTTCACTCATCGTCTTCTTCTTCTTCTTCTTCTTCTCAATTCGATCCGGATCTGCCAATTTTTCAATTCTTTTACCCATTACACATTTTATCTTTTCTTTCTTTTATATTCATTTAAAAAAAAAACTATATAATAAAAAATAATAAAATCGAAATAGAAAATAAAATAAACTGTTAGTTTGTATTGTATTGTACCTCATGAAGAAGATGAAGCTAATTGGAATTGGAATGAAACGGTTCGTTTTTCTTTGTGTTGAAATTCGTTTTGTTTCGGAAGGTCAAACACTAGGGAGGCTCTCTCTTCTCACTAACCAGTCACAGATTTATTGTGATCAATTTTATTGGGATTATTTATTTATTTTTTATAACAATTACTAATTAAGATTATTAATTACAATAATTATTAACATTCTAAATTGAAACATCCTAATAAAAATATTTATGTAAATTATAAATAAAAAATTAATAAATATCTATTAAAGAAATAAATAAACTTAAATTAACTGATAAAAATGTCTCATATCCCAATTTGGAACATCAAACTATTAATTATTAGTGTAGTATAATTCGTCATTTATTTAGTAGTCAAAAAATAAGGAGAAAATGAGAGTTTAAAAAGGAAAAGGAGATAGATTTGGATCGACAGAGAATTATATGTCGATTTCGAGCTGTCAGTGCTGATTTTAGATTTTTATTATCTAATCTTTCTTTTTATTTTAACTGTGGGGGTGGGCCATCAAAATGAAATTATTATGCAAAATCAAGGGTAAAATAATAATAATAAATTTGTTTTCTTTTTGCATAATTTAATTTTTGTTTTTTTTTTTGATTTACCAAAACTACCAGCTAAAGTGATAAGCATTATTTTTTTCTTTTATATATGAAGGGAGATTTGAACCTAAAACTATCAGAGTTCATACACGTCTCAACCACTAGATTATATCTTAGGAGATTAATAAGCATTATTGAGTATGTTTCCTTCGATGCCTAATTACTAAAAAAATATCCAAATTTTTTAACTTTTAATAATTATATTACAAACTTTCTATAATATAATTCTTTTTCAGAAATACACTTTGTCACAGATAAAAAAATGATGTATAACTTATTATGTTAATTTTTTTGAAGAAAAATAAAAAAATAAATTAATAAGATGAATGTTTCATCAACCGTAAGAGTCAAAATATATTATTTTATATTTAAAAAAATATATATATTTAACATACTATCTAAATTAGAACATTGGTGCATTTATCTCATTTAGTTAACCTACATTTGATATTTTAAGTTAATTTGTCTTTAAAAAGTTAAAAATAATTATTTTGATAAGTCACAGTGATAGTTTTTGACTGAAAAAGTGGTCACATAATTTTTTTAAAAATTGTTGATAGATTAGTATTTATTATATAATTATTAAAAGTTTATGATATAATTATTAAAAGTCGAAAAGTTTTTGTATTTTTTTTTATTAATGATGCCTTCCCTTAAAAGTAATGTGACAATTTTTTTTAGTTAAAAAAATGTGATTTGGTTTTTCTTTTTCGAATTAAATTGATGGTCGGTGTGATAAGATTGCTATAGTGAAAGATGCAAAAAAAAAACCCATAGTCGGTGGGGTGGCCATTGCCTGTTTACTCTTAACAATTCTGGATTTTGAGTTTTTTTTTTTTTTAATTCTACTGCTATTTTTCATCATTTCTCATATTCTGCCCATCACTTTCTTAGAAAAAGAAAATTGCCAAATAACTATTCTTAAGAGAATAATACATTCTATTAATTTCTTTATATTAATTATCTTACAAATGAATATTCTATATATATCATGTTTTTTACGTCTTTCCTTAAATAGTTTAAGTTTATTTTTTTGGCTTGATTCGGTAAAATTATTTATAAAAAGAAAGTTTACTATTTAAACATACAAACCCAACAATTACAATGCAAAGGTTTTGAAGCTTTTCAGGAATTACAATGGGTAGGGTATAAGTAGGGTACTATTATACACTTATACATATTCAAATAATATAATTGTACCCATATATATATCTATACCTAAATGGGTAAAAAATTTTATCCTCGTACCCAGATCCAAAGAATTTTATCCTCATACTCAGACCCATAGGGTTTCAAGTACCCATGGGTAAACTCATAACCCAAATAGTCACTTAAATAATTCTTAGAGGAAATTACACCATATATCCCAAAATCAAGTTTATGTGGCATGCGTGGTCCATTTATTTTGTTTTTTCATTTAAGTCTTTTGACTTTCTTTTTTTATTTATTTACCTATTAGCTTTGCTATAATACTTAACAATTTTAAAATAAGTAGTTTCTTTTTTCTCTCTCATCTCTTTTTCTATTATAACATTTGCTCTCTCCATATTTTTACTTTTACTCTCCCTTTCTCTTTCTTTTACAGTTTTTCTCTATCTTTTAATTTCCTTGCCCATCACGTTCTCCTTATTTTCTCAATCATCTTCTTCGTTGAAGTTGGTCAATAACTGAAATTGTTTGTGGTTTTGGAGCAGTATTTTTCATTGAAATCTTGATCATGTTTCCTCTTATTCGGTTTTTACAGATTCTTTTGGTGAGTTTATATTGTTTTTGTTTATGTTCTATTTGATTGTTAAAACTTAAATTTGATTTTATTTTTTGTATTCATTAAATTTTGATATCATGCTCTGTTTTTTATTTTAGTTGTTTCAGTATTATTTTTTATTCGTATTCTGTTATTTGTTGACACTGAGTTTTTTAGGCGTGTTCTTCTTTTCTCTAGAATTGTTTGTCAGTTCATCTTCTTTGCTCATTTTTTGATATATTTTTTTTATTTGTTTGATTGATTATTTTATTTGCTTGTAATGTTTTTGGATTCGCTTTTCAATTTTTTCCAGTTTTATTCGCTTGATTATTTAGGTATGGTTTTTTTTTTCTCTTTTGACCTTTTTTTTGCTTGTTTTGTTTGTTTTATGTTTGTACTGTTCATTTTTTAATAACAATTTAATAACAGTCTTTAAAAACAGTTTTAAATCTTTTTTTATTATATTGTTTGTTCATATAGTACATGTTGGAATTAAAATGGGTAGACCCGGTCCGCCCATGATAGGTCAAGGCCCGTACCTGAAACTCAAAGGAATAAGTTCTTGAAAGGAAATTAATTATTGGATAATTAATAATATTTATATTTATCTTAGTGATAAATAGAAATTAATATAGAAATTCATTGGTTGACTTATAACTTAATCCCTATCTATTGAGAATTTAGATATAAGCAGACTTAAAAGTCTGTAGTCAATAAGGGATTCATTATATTCTCTCCTTAAAATTGAAAGTATGTGAAAATAAGCTTTCTCCTATATTCTTATTGGCCCTAAGGACCTCAAGGCTCTTATTGTGATTTTGATGATTTAAAATATTGTGTAATACTAATATGTTTGCTAAGTGCTTTTCTAGGTAATTGATGCAATGCAAGCATACGAGAGTTGATAAAGAAAGTGTATAAAGTTTGTGAGAGATGTCAAAGTTCCTAAGATGATGATTTTCTTGAGTATGATGGTGAAAAATAGTTATGAGCTTTGATGTGTGCTTATGTAATCGGATAGGTTTAAGTGTTATCCTAAGAAAACACTTGGGTTAAGGGCTTGCTTAAGTTTATGTGTGAACATTAGCTTAGGTGGATAGGTTTAAGTGTGAACCTAATGAAAACACTTGGGAAAAGGTGAAAACTTAGAGTTTATAAGCTTAGGATGTGATTTGGAGAGTTTGGTAATGGTTAAGATTGATTGGAGAATCAAGCTTTGAAGAAATCCAAAGAAGCCAATTGTGGGACTGTACACTAAGCTAGTTTTTGGAGTAGCTTTCGGCACATCTATTAAGATGCTATATAGTCTAACTATATATGGATGGAAAGCTACAGATGCCTACTTTCTAGAGCAAAAACTGGAATTCAATTTGGAGCATTAATTTTGGAGTTTTAGATTTTTAAGTGAATTATGCTCAAGAATGAATGAAGAAGACTATGTAGATGAATCAAGTTCAAAATGATGCCAGAACCTCAAGGGATAGAATTTGGAAGTGAAATTTTATGGAGTTGGAGCCTGGGAGTCTAGTTTTATATGGCTTTTGAGGAGCTGTAGATTGGGAGATATGGTTGTTGGTGTGAGTAGTGCTCGGAATATTAGAGCACTAAAATGTCTTGATTTTTTAGGGCATGAAGATGATGGAACTGGAAAATTTTATGAAATACAAATTTGTGGAGAACGACCTGAAGAATCTACCATAAAAATTTCAGAGCAGTTGGAGTTTTCTACAAGACGTTATGGCTATTGCAAGAATCACATCTACGGTAGAATTTCACGACGGCGATTTCGATTTCGCAACCGCGACTAGGGGACAAGTCATGGGCACAATTTTGAAGTCGTGGGGCACAACTTTGTAGGCAGAAAGCCCCAACGATCATATTTTCAGGTATCCGTTGAAGATTTGAGTGCCTCGCCCGTGACCTGCACTTCGCGCCCATGACCAGCATTCTGACAGACCAAAAAGCAGCCATAAAAAGTGTATGTTTTGAATGGGAAGTGTGGGCAACGGTCATGTGACTTCATGAGCCTATAAATACCCATCAAAATGAGTATTTTGAAGTAGCAATCATCTCCATAATGCTCTTATAACATCTTTCAAATATAGAATTAATTTCTTTGTAATTTTGCATAGTTTGGTTGTGTGTGGGTAGTTAGAACTCTAGAGCATTTGTTGCTTAGGTTGAGTGATCTTTCTACCTTGTACAAGTGTCAATCTTTGTGAGGATTGGGAAACACTTGGGTTAGGTTTGGTGTTACCATTGTAAACATAAGGTTTGGTGTAAGCCTTGGTAAACACTAGGTTTGGAGAGAGCCTAAGCAATTCTCTTTGTAAAGGTTGAAGATAGCCTGCTAAATTTCATTGTAAAGGTTGGAGATAGCCTGTTAAATTTCCTTGTAAAGGTTGTGAGATAGCCAGTGAAATCTCACATTGTAAAGGTTGAAGATAGCCTGTGAAATCTTCATTGTAGAGGTTGGAGATAGCCTGGTAAATCTCCTTGCAATTCCATTTTTGGTAGTGGAACCCCAAATTGTGTATTAGGGAAAAGTGAATGTAGGTGAAGAGTTGGACTGAACCACTATATATTTCTGTCTATCCTTCAAAGCAATTTTTATTTTTCTATTCCGCACCAATTCACCCCCCCCCTCCCTTTTGGGCATTTCAAATCTATTACAAAATTGTTACTATTATAAAAATTAATTGCATTTTAGGATGGAGGAGATTATTCCAATGCAAAGATGGTCGCACAATAGAGGGGTGAATTGGTAAAGAATTAAAAAATAAAAATGCTTTAAAGAATAGATAGAAATTTATAGTGGTTCGGTCCAACTCTTGACCTACGTCCACTTCTCCCAAATACACAATTTTGGGTTCCACTACCACAAATGGATTACAGGGAGATTTAATAGTCTATCTCCAACCTTTACAATGAAGATTTCATAGGCTATCTTCAACCTTTACAATGTGAGATTTCACAGGCTATCTCACGACCTTTACAATGAATATTCAACAGGCTATCTTCAACCTTTATAAAGATAATTTCAAAGGCTCTCTCCAATCCTAGAGTTTACTAAGGCTCACCCCAAACCTAGTATTTATAAAGGTTAACACCAAACCTACCCAAGTGTTTCCCAATCCTCACAAAGATTGACACTTGTACAAGGTAGAAAGATCACCCAACCCAAGCAGGAAATGCCCTAGAGCTCTAACTACCCACACACAATAAATTCACAAATGAATTTATTTACAAAGAAATTTAGAAAAAATAATTGCAAGAGTTTGGCTATCTAAGAATGTGTGTTATATTCTTAAACATAACTAAGAGGGGTATTTATAGCCATAAACCCCAAAACTAGTTATTAGAAACAACCTTAATTATGTCTCCAAAGAATAGATGATTTTGAATGAAAAGTCAATGATTACCCTTAATCACGGGCGCGACTTTTGAAACATCTTCCAACGGTCATGTTGTCTAAGAAATCATTGGGGCGATTTCTGTTGTCATGGGCACGATATCAATCATCAAAAAATGCCTTTGATACGTGTCCTCTGCCTCATAAAATCACGGGGGCGATTTCTACTTCGTGGGCGCGATATGAAGTATTAGAAACTTGTGTTTTCTGCTTGCGAAAATCGTGCGGGCGATTCCCCAATCGCGGGCGTGATTAAATTGGGTAGTAGTTTCATTTTTCGTACAAAACACACCCTTCAAATCACGGGGGCGATCTTGATATCACGGGCGAATCACAAATCACAGGTCATTTTTTATTTTGACTTTTGCTCAATGATCTTCAATCTACACACTTAAGAAACTTTGTTAAACATAAAATAAAGTTGTCAAGCTCAAAATAAGATGGATTGATGCCTTCAAGGCCAACAATCTCCCCTTTTTGTATTTGAAAACCAGTGAAAAAATTAAGCAAAAACAAAATAAAAAAGGTTGCTTAAAGTGTGTGGATTGATGGAAATTGATCCCCCTCAATTTATGCATCTTACCAAAGCAATGTAGCTATTATCCAAAGCTAAGTAAGTTGTACAATATATATTGCCAAATATACTTAAGATTTATTTTTAAGTCCAAAGGTCAATTTCAATCCAATCCAAGTCCTTCTCTAGCTAAGGTATGGAATCTAAGAACCAGAAATTTATCCCCCTTTGTCAACTCAAAAGCACAATGAAATACCAAGAGAGGGTGAATTGGTACGGAATTAAAAATTTTTAGAAAGAATGGAGATGAAGTAGAATGAACACAATAAGATTTTATAGTTGTTCGGACCCAACTTGTCCTACATCCACTCTCCCAAAGACCTCTATGGGGTTCCACTAACCACAATAGTGATACAAGGGATTTCAAGGCTATCCCAAACCTTTGCATTGAGTTTTACCTAAGGCTCACTCACAAATCCTAGTGTTTCCAAGAGGCTAACACCAAACCTTTACAATGAGTTTTACAAATGGCTAACTCACAACCAACCCTAGTGTTTTGTTTCCCCCACTCATAAAGAATTGACACTAGTACAGTGGATAACTAATTCACTCAACCAAAACAACAAATGCTCTAGAGTTCTAGCTAACCAAAACCAAACAAAAGTTAATTACAAAGATGAGAAATAAATTCACAAAAGTATGGCTATCAAAGTGTAACGACCCGAATCTAACACCATATAATACGGATTAATATATATAATGATAGTAATTAATCATAAATTAAAATCCAATTAAAAATTCCCTTCGAAAATAAATTTTTCTCTGAAAATAGGGTGGCAACGATCGTTGTGAACAGTGCAACGATCGTTGTCAATTGTGCAACGATCGTTGTCAATTGTGCAACGATCGTTGTGGATGAACAGTGATCGTTGTAAAATACACGAAAATCGTCCAAAAATCCAGTAAGGTACATGAGCTCGTGGGAAAATAGCAACGAGCTCGTTGCAAATCAGCAACGATCATTGTGAATAGTGCAACGATCGTTGTAAGCCAAAAATCACCAAAA
>CANYLF010441224.1:0-17803 GCA_948193215.1 Bocquillonia castaneifolia
AATAAATTTAGATTATGATTAGAGTATAATTAGTGATTAATTAGTTTATTTAAATTAAATTCGTGTTTATATTGAATTGTCATAAGAAATTTAAATTTTTAATGTGAAATTCGCAGCTTGAAAGTGTAACACATTTGACGGGCTATAATTTGAGCTAAAAGATTCAAAATTGAGTGATTTAAAAGTCTAAATTCAAGATAAAATCAATATCTATAATTGTCATGAAGAAGTCGTAGTCATTTGAAGACTGTAAATACCTAAAAAGTTAGTTAGAAATCAAATGTTATGTGACGTTGAGTCTTAGTTAAAATCTAAATTATAAAAGGATTAGCTACTTAAAATTAATTGAAATAAGTATTAATCCTTTTAGGTCTTGGGGAAGTTGTAATTATATATTGAGATGTATAAATTTAACAAAACCAAGATTGAAAATTTAGAGTTGTTCTTCTCTCTAAAAAAATGATTAAACTAATTTTACAAAATTTTTCATTATTCAAACTATTAAAGCATGGATTGAAGTTTTGAAACATAAAGTTAAAATGCATTAATAGAAGATGAAAGACTTAAAATCAAAAAGGTTTATAAATTTTTATCTTTATATCATAAATTTATTGGTAATCAAGTAATATGGTTTAGTTTAAAAAAAAGAAAAATAATTTGAGAACATAATTATATCAGTAACGAGTACCACATGTAACGCATGTGAAGAAAATAACTTAGTATTAATAAAAGTGAAGAACTCCTAAACTCTAAATTAGAATTTATTTGAACCTTTGGTACATTAGAAATTAAAAAAAAAAATAGCCAAACAATTAATTAAACTAAACATCATCTCAAAGCTAAATCAAACACCTCCTTTTATCACATGGCCTAAACACTATGCAAAAAGTACGTGGATCCCATACAAGACAAGCTACCACTGAATATAAGTAAATTGCCTGTAATTTTCGATGCTTTTGCTTTTGGGTTGGATGAATTATTGGATGCTTGACTTAACAAGAACACCATAAATTTTCGTCTTTTTTTTTGTTCCATCGCTACAGTTTTTCTTCAGAAATTTCAATCTAAATTTCCTAGCAGAGTTAATATCTCTCTTTTACTTCAAACCCCATTTGCAAATCAGAAATTCCAGCCTTTCTTTCCTGTTGTTGAAAAAAAAACTTCAAACCAAATACCCCAACTGATCCTGTTAAAGTTGTTAAACCATGTCTATCATAGGAGAGGATGCTCTGTCTGCTTTCTTTGGAGTCCTTTTGAGAAGATTGCCTAATTTTCTGAAGTTTGCTAGTGAAAAGGAAATCCACGATGATATTAACAAGTGGAAGAAAATGTTGCCCCAAATTTATGCTGTTCTTGATGATGCAGAAGAGAAGCAGATGACCAACTGGTTGGTGAAGATCTGGCTCACCGATCTCAAAGACTTGGCTTATGATGTGGAGGATGTCTTGGATGAATTTATCACTGAATTTATGAGTCGAGGAGGAGGGGAATTCGAACCTGAAACCAGCAGGCCTAGTAAGGTTCGAAAAATCATTTCCACTTGGTTTTCTCATCTTAGTCCAACAACTGTTATGCTGAATTCTAAGACAGAATCAAAGATTAAGGATATAACTGCAAGATTAGAAAATGTTACTGCAAGGGGAGTTTACCTGGATTTGAAAGAGAGTGATGGAGGGAATTGTAGCAAGGCTTGGCAACGACTACAGAGTACATGCTTGCCTGATGAACCTCAAGTCTATGGCAGAGATGAAGATAAAAAGAAGATCCTTGATTTTCTTTTAAGGGATATTGATACTTCAGTTGGTGTTCTACCCATTGTAGGGATGGGTGGTTTAGGTAAAACAACACTTGCTCGATTCGTTTACAACCACGACGATGAGTCATTGCAGCAGCATTTTCATTTGAAAGCTTGGATTTGCGTGTCTGATGACTATGATCTTCTGAGGGTTACAAAGGGCATTCTTGAGTCCATCACTTCAGAGCCTTGTAATCTGAAGGAACTCAATCGAGTTCAGGTTCAACTGAAAAATGAAATATCAGGAAAAAGGTTTCTAATTGTTTTAGATGATGTGTGCAGTGAATGCTATGATCACTGGACTGCTTTACGTCTCCCATTTATGAATGGAGCACCTGGATCTAGAATAGTTGTAACAACACGAAGTGAAGTTGTGGCACGAAATATGGGAACTGTTAATTTTCACACTCTGGGATGTATTTGTGATAATGATTGTTGGCTATTGTTTTGTAGACATGCATTTGAAAATACAAGTACTGATCATTCACAGAGAAATCTGGATCTTATTCGCCAGAAAATCACCGGTAAGTGTGCTGGATTGCCTTTGGCTGTAAGAACTTTAGGTGGTCTTTTACGCTCAAAGCCAAGAGATAAGTGGCAGGATATATTGGATAGCAAAATATGGAGGATATTGGAAAATGACAACAGTGATATTCTTCCTGTGTTAAGGTTAAGTTACCACTATCTACCTTCACACTTGAAAAGATGTTTTAGCTATTGTGCAATATTTCCTAAGGATTGTGAGTTCACGGAGATGGAACTCGTCCTTCTATGGGTGGCAGAAGGTTTGATTCAGCGAGTAGGCGATAACGAGCAAATTGAAGACGTTGGCAGTGAGTATTTTCATGATTTATTGTCAAGATCACTTTTTCAAGCAGCAAGCAGTGGAGGATCGAAATATGTTATGCATGATCTCGTGAATGATCCAGCGCAAAGTGTTGCTGGAGGGATATGTTGGAGGTTGGAGGATGAAGCATTGTTTCCCATCAAACATAACAGTGAAAGAGTTCGTCACTCCTCTTACATTGCTAGTTATTGTGATGGTGTTAAAAAATTGAAACCCCTTTACAATATCCCTCACTTAAGAACCTTTTTGCCTCTATCACTAAAAGACTCCTGGAGAGATATTACAAGAGACTTTCTTGGAGTATACTTCCACAAACATTTGACAAGTGATGTTCTGTCTAATTTGTTACCAAAGCTAAGGTCTCTAAGAGTGCTATCTTTCAAGGGGTATGAAATCTTCGAGTTACCAGACTCAATTGGTGACTTGAAGCTTTTAAGGTATCTTGACCTTTCATTCACTTCAATTAGAAGTTTACCTGAATCGATTGTTTCATTGTTCAACTTACAGACTTTGATATTGAGATATTGTAAAAACCTCAAGAAATTGCCATCAAAGATGGAAAAGTTGATCAATTTGCGTCATCTTGATCTGGAAGGAGGACTGCCATTAGGTGTGAAGGAATTGACGAGACTAAGAACGTTGTCTGATATTTTTGTGCGCAAAAATAGTGGAGTGGGTCTAACAGACCTGAAAAATTTTAAATTTCTCCAAGGAGAAATATGCATTTCAGGGTTATGTAATGTAAGTGATGCTTTGCTTGGAAGGGAGGCGAACTTAAAAGAAACGAAGGGTCTTCGTGTTTTGTCGCTAAAGTGGGGGCCTTACGTTCACAATGAAAGATTTGCTAGGGAGTTGCTTGATGGGTTGGAGCCTTGTGTTGAATTGGAAGAGTTGAATGTAAGGGATTATAAAGGCTTAAGTTTTCCAGGTTGGGTGGGGGATCCTTATTTCCATCAACTAGCGGTCTTGAGGTTAGAGGATTGCCGCAATGCACATCCATGCCAAAACTTGGTTTACTATCATCACTGAGAGAGCTGGTTATTAAAGGAATGCACAATGTAAAAAAGTGTTGGTGATGAGTTTTATGGAGAGGGATGCTCAAAACCTTTTTCTGCTCTGCAGACTCTCTGCTTTGAAAACATGACAAGATGGGAAGATTGGAATCCATGTGGGTTTGAATTCCCTTGCTTGCAAGAGCTCACAATTCGAGAATGCCGAAAGCTAGTGGGTAAATTACCCACTAATCTTTCAAAGGTGAAAAAGCTTGTGATTCATAACTGTGAGAAACTTATAATTTCTCTTCCAAGCCTTCCAGTGGTATCAGAACTGAAGATTAGAAAATGCAAAGAGGTGGATTTCAGAAATATGGTGGAGTTGGGCTCACCAATCTCTGTGGAACTCTATGACATTTTTAAGTTCACATTTGAAAACGGGGGGCTTACAATGGAACAGTTAATGAAGTCAAAAAGGCTAGATGTGAATGGAGAACTTTTAAAATCTCTTACTCATACAATGGCTTTCAGTCACAATATGGCAGAAGAGAAAGAGAGGAAGCTGCAGCTTGAAGAGTTGTTGTTAAGGTACTCTGAGATCTCTGGACAATGGGATCGTATCTTCATGTTCCTTCGACAGCTACAGATAATAGACTGTCCAAAGTTGGTTTCATTCGAAGGCATTTCATTTCCATCGGCGCTCGTAGTAATTCGAATTAGCAATTGCAATGCTCTGGCATCTTTACCTAATGCTGTTGGCCTTGAAGAGCTGGAAATCGAATCATGTGATTCTCTGATCTCAACTAGAAGAAGCAAGCTTTCTTCAGCTCTAAAACGACCTGTGATAAAAAAAAATGCCAGAGTCTGCAAAGTTTGCAGCTGATGGATGAGGAACAAAGCTCCACTTCATCGATGATTAATCTAGAGTTCTTGTCGGTTGAACATTGTTCATCTCTTAAATCCTTGTCAAGAGGTGAGTTGCCACAGAGTCTTAAACACCTTGAGATTAATTTTTGTCCAAACTTGGAGTCAATAGTTGAGAGTTTCACCATCTTTTCATCATCATCCCTTGAAAATATTTTACCAACACCTTATCATCATCCCTTGAATCTAGAATTCTTGTCAGTTGAGAATTGTCCGTCTCTTGTATCGTTAACATTGAGAGGTGACTTGCCACCCGGTCTTAAATGTCTAAAAATTAGAGAATGTTCAAAGTTGGAGTCAATAGCAGAGAGTTTTAACAACACCTTTTCATCCCTTGAATCTATTGAAATTCGTTGCTGTGTGAATCTTAAACATTTACCCAAAGACCTGCACAAGCTCATCCGTCTCCATAAGATTCAAATATGGTATTGTAAAAGTCTTGTATCCTTCCCAGAATGTTTTCCCACCACCAGTTGCTGTCAACATCTTCCAGACACATCCTTTCCAGAAGAAATTTTCCCCACCAACTTGAAAACACTTCAAATAGAAGAAGCCATGTTGTGTAAGCCACTGCTTGAATGGGGTTTGCATAAACTTGCCACTCTTACAAAACTCTCCATTGATGGAGGATGTCCAGACACGGTATCCTTTCCATGTGATGATATAGGAATGATTCTTCCTTCCTCTCTTATCAAACTGACCATTAGCGATTTCCCAAAACTGGAATACCTCTCCACCAATGGCTTTCGAAATCTTACCTCCCTTGAATCGCTGTGGTTGTTTGATTGCCCAAAGCTCGCCTCGTTTCCAAAGGATGTTCTGCCACTCTCACTTCTGAAACTGCATATTTACAAATGTCCAGTGTTAAAACAAAGATGCAAGAAGGATGAAGGGCAAGAGTGGTTCAAGATAGCTCACATTCCTTGTGTTGAGATAGATGGCATATCTGCATTCGATCCAGGTAATTAACCTAACCTGTTCTCTATCGACTTGTATTATTCGTGCTTATATATATATATAAACCAATGTACCTGGGGTTCTACACATGTAGAAATCTGGCGTCGAAGAGGAAGATGATGAAGAATAAGGGAAGTAATGGCTGCTACCAGTCCAAGAATCACACTTCTGCGTTTACTCTGGGGAACAAGGAAGAGAAAACCATTTTTTGCTTTTTCTGCACAGAACTCTGTGTTAAAACTATTTATCATGTCTGAACTCATTACAACTCTTTATCACTATCATGTAAATCAATTTCAGAAAAAGTTCGGTCAGATTCTTGGGGTGTATATTGAAACTGCTGGTATGTTATGCACAATTTTATGTAGTTTTGATTGTAAAATCTTGGCAACCCTGCAGCTTTGCTTGTGCTATCTATAGCATTTCACAAGAATCAAAACTGCAGAATAGAATAAATCATCTCCATATCTGGTGAGTGCTGTTCAGTTTAATTAATAGCAGAGAATCATGTGGTAAAGTTATTTTGTCAGAATATGAAGTATCAGAAATTTTAAACAAAAAAATCTGTTGATTTAGTTACTAAACATGAGATGATAATAAAAACATTCATCACTTAGCAAGTTAGCATATACATCTTTAATAGTGCTTAAAGACAATAACTTAATTATCATTGGATTGCAAGTTTATATCACTGCACTTGACAATGATATCTCCAAACACTATAGTCTATAGCTAACTAAATATATAGATTGCTGTTACAGACATTTATAAGTATCATCACCCGGTGACATTTTTTATGAAAGTTTCAAGAATCTACTTAAGATTTGGCAGTAAACACAGGCTGAAAATGTCTCAAAATTTGACTCTTCATACAATTTTTTTTAAAGGATAGAAACGCATACAGCAAGACATTGGCAGTATCATTTGAGATGCTATTGAGCTAGCAGACCAATGGTTCCCTAAAATCTCAATGATAAGTGTGTTTTCGTCCTCTAAAAGGTGGGAGATTCAGTTATTAACCCCTTCAAAAATTTCTGATATGCAACGAAAATCAACCAGGGATCGTTGGACAATTTTAGCCGATTGTAGTTGGAGATCATAGGTTCTGCACTGAAGTTCACAAGAGAAAAACTAAGGGGGAAAGAAGGCATTAAAACTTTTTCAATGATAAGTTACAACGTTCACAGTGAACAAGTAAATCAACAACACATTTTAAACTTTTTTTTCCTTTCTTTTGTAATGATCATTGTATTTCTTCTGCCTTATTTTTTACCTAACACAGATATACAACCAGTGTTCTCATAGAGATAAATTCTCCTAAACAACAGTCTTCACCTGGATTGTTTGGAATGCTGCTGAACTTGGACATGTTGGTGTTAAATCTGAGACCACCAAAACAACGTCTCCTTCTTTTATCAGTACTTTTCTTCTCATAAGATCAATTGTTTTTGAGATGTTGTCTTCCATGTCATCTGATAAATCTACGAGCAGCGGTGTCACTCCCCACTGCAAATTCAAAGCCATTCGAGTACAAGCTTCGTTGGTGAATGCAAAAATGGGAGGATACGGGCGATTGCGCGACAAAAGTGATGCCATATGTCCATGCTTTGTGTACACAAAGATGGCATCTACTCCAAGGTTGTTAGCTGCAAGAAGAGCAGAACATGTCAGTTTTAGAACATCGATAGCTGATGTAAGAACTTTAGTGATGTCAAAAGAACATTGTTTGATTACCCATTTCAGAAGCAGATTTGCATATCTCTTCTGCAATGCGTTCATGCAATGAGTATCCAAGTTGAAATTCATGGATATCAGTTCGTCGGTTTTCCTCACGACTCCATAGTTCCATTCGAATGCTGACCATACGAAGAACAGAAAGAGCCTTCTGCCCGTATGATCCAATAGCTGATTCACCGGACAACATCAATGCATCGGCATACTGTCGAACTGCTTCAGAAACATCTGCCACCTTATTCAATCACAGAATAAGAATAAGATCACTAAAGTTAAAATTCAACAAGCACACTTGGTATTATTTATTCTCATCTCGAAAAATAATAGCACAAGTCGAGAAAAGAAAAAAAGAAAAGGAAAAGTTCCCAGTATAGACGTCTGGACCACAAAGATGCATCAGTCTCATAAAATGGTCTAGCATATAGTGTTAAGAGAAAATCCTGTGCTACCAGAAAGGGGAAAACAACCTGTTCTTTTAATTCTGTGTCATCGGTAAAACATCTAGCATATGTTTATGACTAGCTATTGATTTTCCCCTACGAATCTCTAAACCAGCAATGCACTGCATCCCAAACAAAATGTCAAGAGACTTTGTAATATAGTACCTCAGCGCGTGTTGGGGTTGGATATTCAACCATTGACTCGAGAAGTTGAGAAGCCACAATCACAGGCTTGTTTAGCTGCCTGCAAACATGAGTTATTTCTTGTTGAACTGTTGGAATCTTTTCAAGAGGGATTTCTACTCCAAGGTCACCACGAGCCACCATAATTCCATCAGAAGCCTCTACAATTTCTTCCAGTTTATCAAGAGAATCCAAGCTCTCGATTTTTGCTAGCACTCGTATTGATCTGTATATGAAAATACACATAACCTTCATATTTCCAGTGCACAGGAGTAACTTTATTTTCATTGAGCAAAAAACCGTTCAGAATTATTTATCGAAGTTAATGACAGAATCAACTAGCCAGTCATTTAGATCAGGTATATACTCTGATTACTGCAGGGGACTTGCCATCCCACTGCAAGTGAGAGCGCAACATACAGCAATGTAGATCGTGTCTACATTTAGCAACGGAATGCGATGCTCAAAACAAGATACTTGATATGCAATATAAGAAGAAAAAGTTAAACTTTGAATGCATAATTGTGAGGCCTGTGGATGGCAATTATGCTAGAATACATCAAAATTCTAACAGAAGGAAATCCTTAAGAAAAGGATTATACACAGTTTTAACCGGGTCAATTCCACTTACTTGGTTGAATTGGTAGATAAGTATTTCTTCAGATTCTTGACAGAATCAGCATCATTGACAAATGACAGAGCAATCAAATCAACACCTTCAGAAACTCCAAAGTCAATATCTGCCCAATCCTACAGGAATATTAATAGGAATCTGTAAGCGTAATAATGTAAAAACTGGAAATATTCCATTATTCATTCTTATTGGTGATAATAAAAAGGTTGAAGTTTACAAAAGAACCAGATTAAGGCCCTAAGAGACTGAGAAACAGACAGAGGAACTGGAAACAAATGAAAATAACCTTTGCTGATAAAGTAGGCTGTTCATAATTCCTGTCCACAAGCTTCCCTTCTCTCCAAAAGCTCAATTTGGCTCGAGGAAGGAATAGGCCAGGATCAGTACACTTACAACGTAAGTCATTTCCAAACTTTTCAATTACTTCAAAGCTTGCCATTCCTCCATCAATAACCAATTCATCACCAACTATAATACCTATCAATCACTGAACATGTGTAAATTTCCCATTTGCATTAGAAGATAAATAAAAAAGGTCCATGACCCTATAAACAATTATTGCATTACCTTCAGAAAACCCTTCATAACTTGCTTGAACAGTAAATGGAAGGGAGCCCTCAAACTTCTGTGCAGTAAACAGCCAAATTGAACCTTCCTGATGCCCAATGAGAACAAAAATTCATCATATCTTCAATTTCCTTCCATCAAATTTAATATATATGAACTAATTCAGCTTACACATGTTTTCCTTTTGTCAGGAACAAATAACTACTAGGTTGTTGTCAGAGTAGAAATCTCACTGAACCCAAATTTTTTTCCTCTTGAACAGAGATTATGTACCATGATTTACCATAAAACAGTCAATGTTCACTTTTCCTTCTGCCTAATTCAAGGAAAATAATTACTGAATCAATTTTCCACTCATGCAAAAAAAAAAAAAAACAAGGGTTTAAAATAATTGACATAAGACATCCTAGACTAGGAAAAAAAAGGGTACTTTCATTTTTCTTCCCCAGTTAAAGCAAACACTAGTTATTCTACTGATTTCATATTAATTTTCCATCAAACAAAAGAAAATTTAACTGTCAGTATCAATTTAAACAAATACCTCAGCTTTGAGAGAGGAAAGAGCTCCATGATCCACAACCTGAATCTGACTTCCTTCAGTATCAATCATCACAGAAACACAAAACCCCTTTTCCTCATTCAATTTCTTGATCCTTCTAATCACATTTCTATGCCACTCCCTTGTACCATGACACATGTTAAGTCTAGCCACATTCATCCCTTCCATTGCCAATCTCTTCAATTCCTCAGATGAACAACATGCTGGCCCTATTGTACACACCAGCTTAGTTTTCCTCATACCCAAAAACCCTTTTTCTCTTAGCTCTCCTTCTGCCACAACATCAAAACGCAAAAGATCCAAACTTTTATCAAACACTTTCTTATCAGTACTCACTTCTACTACTGCATGCACCCCTTGCTTAATGGGTCTGATCTTCTTCACTTGTCTTGCATTCTTACAAACTCCATAAGCAAATACAGGAAGACCAAAAACAGTACTCTTTAAATCAAAAGTTTGCTTCTTTACAGAGATTGATGCATGAATTTGAAGGGTGGAACTACAACTGCTTGCTATTTCCATTGATTAGAGTTCAAATTTAAATGGGTTCTTGATGGGAATGTAGCTTGGGGTGATTAAGATCAAGATGTAGGATCTACACTAGTAATTAACAAAGGGGTTGAGTGGTATAAAGTGATTAAAGATGTTGGAAATAACGATGGAATTTTGTGGACTTTACTGGAAATAAAGGGTGGAGTTTACTAGGTGAGAAACATGGGTCTTAAACAGGATTAAATTAGCACTATTTACTAGTAACAAATTTATAGGTGGTGGTTGTTATTAGGGACTAAACTGTTTGATACTTTATTGGACAGTTTACAAATTGCGGTAGTTTTTCCCACCAATTTAACAGTAGATATCCCAACAAAGAAAAGAAGGGCAATCTGGAACTTAAATGTTGTGAATGTTGTTCAAAAAAACTTAAATATTCTGAATGCATAATAAATTTTATTTTTGAGGGAACTTAAACACTAGGATTTTGCTTCTGACAGGATGAAGATGATGTGCCACTGTAGCATTTGCCTTAAGACGTACGGACAGCAGACCATAATAATGTAACCCACTCAGTGTGGTCCTATTATACACAACTAGACCTGTCCAGCCGGTTCGGAACCAGCACCGAATCATTCTCTAAGGTTCAGTTCTAATTTCGAAAAATAGGAATGGAAATCATTGGTTTCGGTTATGATTTCGAACCATTATTTTTAGTTTTATTAAATGGTTTGAAACTAAAGTTGAACCGAAAAGACTTGATTTAGTTACTCCTTTTAAAAAACCAGAACTATTTCGATTTCGAATCGTGGACAAGTCTATACACAACATAAACATTGCAATGTAGAAACAGTAAGACCACTTTCAGCATAGCTTGAGTGATACTGCCCTTTAGTAGGGCATTATCCATACTCTCCCTTCCCTAATAATAATAATAATAATAATAATAAATACAATACTAACACTAACTATCCTATGGGACAATGGGACAATAATGAAAAGAAATTGTAGAAACACTATGAAAGATGATTTTCTCTGTCATGCTTAATTCTGGCATACACTTTCATGTGATGGTTTTTGTTCTTCTTGCTGTTTTGTTGTGCAAGTGGGGCCTTTTTTTTGTCGTTTCCTTTTTTTTCTTTTTGTTTTTTGGTTTAATCACAAGACTACTAATATTTTTTCTGTCATTTGGTAAAATCATGGATAAATCTCACAAATAGGGACATTCGCAGGAAAAACAAGTTTATAAGAGGATCAAATAAGTTGTTTAGTGCAGTAAACATCAACTGATAGAGCTAAATTTTCTGTTATCATTACAAAAACAAGCAAGCCTCGTTTTTCAGTAACTTGAGTCAACAAAATGAAAACACTCAGTGACAAAAATAAAGTAAAGCCTAGCCAACACTCTAAATTCTGTTTAATGTTCTGCTGCTAAACCAGACAATTTTGCTGTCAAATCAGCTTACAGAGAATGTACCTGTCTTCGACAATTCACAGGGACAAGAAAAGACGAGTTTCACTTGTATATGTATAGCATATGCAATCTTCTGGCATCTCCTTGGTGTCCATGGTTGCTTTACTGTTGATTGTATAATTGAGAAGTGGATACAAATAGAAGTCAAGGACTTCTTTAAATGGTCTTCACCTGGATTGACTGGCCGGTTGTTCGGGTTGAAGATGTTGTGAGATCTGAGACTATCAAAACAGTATTTCCTTCTTTCATCATTCCTTTTGTTTTTATAAGATTGATGGTTTTTGATATGTTTGCTTCCATGTCATTCGACAAATCAACTTGTATTGGTATAATTCCCCACTGCAAATTCAATGCCATCCGAGAACAACTGTCATCAGTGAATGCAAATATTGGAGGGTTCGGACGGTTGCGAGAAATGCGTGATGCCATCTCCCCATGCTTTGTGTAGACAAAGATAGCATCAATACCAAGGTTATTAGCTGCAATTAGAAAGCACCAGTAAGTTTAAAAGGGTTTAGCAGGATGTCAGAGAGAAATCAATTAAACACGTTTAAAGATCAATTGAGATATGTATATAGCTAATGTGTAGGTTTCTTGAAAGTACTAATCTAATCATTTAAATAGCTGTTAATAGCAAGAACTATCACATGGCAAGGAACCAAGCCAATTGCATATCTCTTCAGATATAGTTACCCATGGCTGCTTTAGAAGTTTCAACATCACATAATTCATGCACAAGAAAAAAAGTATTGTTACCCATTTCGACAGCAGAATAGCATATCTCTTCAGATATGCGGTCAGGCAATGAAACCCCAAGTTGATGTTGATTGAGAACACTTTGCTGGTTTTCTTCACGACTTTGCAACTCCATTCGAGTGCTGACCATCCGTAATACAGAAAGAGCTTTCTCTCCATATGATCCAATAGCTGACTCTCCGGACAGCATCACTGCATCAGAACGTTGCCGGACTGCTTCAGCTACATCTGCAACCTTATTGAATCAAAAGAAGACACCATTATGAAAAGGAATTTTAAACTTGCCTACAAGGCCTTTAGGAAGCAGTGTGTACAGAGTAATAGTCAGTAAATTATAGTACCTCAGCACGTGTTGGAGTTGGAAATTCAACCATTGACTCAAGAAGTTGAGAAGCTATAATCACTGGCTTGTTCAACTGCCTGCAAATACGGGTTACATTCTCCTGAACTGTTGGTATCTGTTCAAGTGGAACTTCTACTCCCAGGTCACCACGAGCCACCATAATGCCATCGGAAGCCTCTACAATTTCTTCCAATTTTTGAAGAGACTCCAAACTTTCAATCTTTGCTAATACTCTTATTGATCTGTGAAAATGATAAGATTGTTCCAGAAGATTCCAAGAGCAATATTCAAAGTTCATTTCCTTCCAGAACTACGATTTAGAAGTGTCTAAAATTTGGTACTTCCATTATGTATAGCACAGAAAACCATTAGCAAATCTGAAAGAAAGAAATTCTGACTCAAAGACTAAACTTATTGGCATGCAAATCAGAAAGAATCTGTACATCTATTGGGCAACAACAATTCTTGGGGGCAACCGACAAAGAAGCTGAACCTAATGAAAGATGGAAGCAAAGGAGAGTGACGATGGATAGGGTTACCACGAATATTTTTGGACAAGAAACTCATATTTGTAATATGTGCAATCATGGTCAGAAAAATCTCACAAGCAAGTTATCTTGCATTTTGGTTGTTTGATCTTTGGCAAAGAAATTTTAGCTAGAAGCTTCTGACAGTTTAAGATGAAATGCAGGCATATCAGCTAAGTATCAGTAACAATACTCCTTTCAGGATAATTCACAATCTTTGGGTGCTTTTACAATTAGTGAACGAGTCAATGTGATATGCACAATCCACCATGAGAAGCAAACATCACACCTGATAATGGAAAAAAATAATTGACCAAGGTGCTAAGCTTTAGATCTAATCTTGACTCTATAAGCAAAAGCACAAAGCATCTGTCTTCACTTGGGATAATAAGTAGCCATAGAGGAAAAAGGAAAAAGGTCATCCAAATACACAAGATGTAACAGAAGTAGGCTTGTTTGATGAGCTATATAACAATTGAAAATATGAAACCTCATATGAAGTAAAAAACTAAGAAATTATTATGCAGATGAATAAATGTCAACTTTGTGAATTTGTACTAGCTATCTTACTTTGATGCCTTATTGGAGAGATAGTTCTTCAGATCCTTGATGGATTCAGCATCATTTACAAATGATACGGAAATGAAATCAACACCTTCAGCAATTCCAAAATTGATGTCTTCCCAGTCCTGTAGCATAGCATAGTACAATATATAAGGAGAAGAACTTGGTAAGATGCTTTATTGCTTCTACTAACAGAAATTGTTTAATGCAGTTAAGAGTCTGTTTCGTTCTGCTGTTTAGAGATGGATGCTTAAGAAGACTGCTATTTCCATTTTCCAAAAACTGGGAGGCAGCCCCAGAGAAGCAGACCAAAAGAACCCTAACAGTTCTAGTTTGAAAATCTGACCATCTGAAATAACAGGTAATCATTTTCTTGCCTTAAATCTACCAAGGATGGTATATGCAAAATTTGTCATTAAATAACTGATTTGCATTATGTGTTAGCGTTTCCCTTTATCTTCTGGGAATCCATCACCTAAATCTATGAATTTCCCACAGAAACTCATTAGGAAGGAGAGGAGAAGTTACACTTTCTAGTGTGTGGGTTATAAGACTTTGAATGATCAGATGTTGATCTCATTATTTTAACTCACAAACCTAATTTTAGGCATCAAAATTTTCTGAACTGCATTGTAAGGCAAGACGGCAATAGAAATAATAGAAATGGTAAGATACTAAGATGGAAGAATATTGTCATCAATGATATAGAAGCAGTAATCAGTAAATTAACAAAAGTATTTGATTTGGCCAAGAAAGAAGAAAAAGCATAACTCTACCTTTTCTGATATAGTTGGAAGACCTTGATAGGAGAGCTTCCCCTCTCTCCAAAAGCTCAATTTGGCTCGAGGTAGGAGAAGACCAGGATCCGTGCATTTGCAACGCAAATCATTTCCCATCCTTTCAACAACTTGAAAAGTTGCCATTCCTCCATCAATAATCAGTTCATCGCCAACCATAATGCCTGACAACCATTTAATTCTATTAACTGATGATGACTTAGATTATATAAAATTATCTTCGCTTACATAAAACAAACCAGATGAATGGAAAGTTCGAGCAACAAATCACACCTTCAGAGAACCCTTCATAGTTTGCTCGAACAGTGAATGGACGAGAACCTTCAAATTTTTGAGCTGTAAATACCCAAACTGAACCCTCCTGATTCCACAAGGAGAACAAATATGCATCAGATGTAATTCTCGTTTAACCTAACAACTATATGAAGCCCATTCCACAGTCAAGTTTCAATTCTAAGAAAAACATAACCAATTACTCATCCATGATCATCTATCTATTTATAAGTCCAAAATCATGCCTAATTAAACCAAATCAGATACTTAATTGATATGTTTCCTTCTAATCAACAGCTACTAAAAGATGTCACTTGCCAACAAAACTTCAACAAAAATAATGTGACATTATAAAGTTACTGACTCAAAAAAAACAAAAAAAAAAGAGTGGGTAGAGCTAAAATCAAATACCTCAGCTTTAAGAGAGGAAGAAGCTCCATGATCAACTACATGAATCTGACTACCTTCAGTATCGATCATAACAGAAACACAAAACCCTTTTTCCTCATTTAACTTCCTAATCTTCCTAATAACATCACTGTGCCACTCTCTAGTATTATGACACATATTAAGTCTAGCTACATTCATCCCTCCTTTTGCCAATTTCTCCAAATCCTCCAAAGTACAACAAGCAGGCCCTATTGTGCACACCAATTTTGTCTTCCTCAACCCAGAAAACCCTCTCTCTCTCAACTCTTTCTCTGCTACACAATCCAAACCCAAATGCTCCAAATTCAATTCAAAGCTCTTTAATCCCCTCCTAACACCTGCCTCTGCTACTGCTTTCACTCCCTGAATTCTCACTTTCCTTGCATTACAAGAAACAACAGGAGCTCTAACATCAACTCCAAAAACACCACTCTTCAAATCAAAAGTTGGGATCTTTACAAGGACTTTGTGATTGAATTTAAGTACTGAATCACCAAAAACAGCCATTCCTGAAAAGGGTATTCAAGATTTTGATAAAAGGTGCTATTTTTAATTGTTTAAGGATCGAAGATCAAGAGTTTAGGAGTGAAACAGCAACTGGGTATTGAGCAAAATGGATTGTACTACTAATTAAAGATTGAATTTCTTTTATGTTTTGGATTGAAATCTCCGTTGAATCTTTGTAGTTTAGTGTATAGTAAATGCGGAGTTTACAAGATTTGTACAATGGTGGACACTAAATTATTGTAGTAATAACCAATTAAAAACTAATGCCACATGAAATGTATATATAATATTATTTTAGGGTTTTAGACGAGTACAGAGGCACATTACATTATTTGAAATTTGAGGGCAGGTTAAGTATGGCTTACCTACCTAATTTAACGGTCAACTGCCCCATTGAAGGGCAAGTGGCTAGTAACAAGGGGTTGTACTATTGGAGTTTTGGGTCTTTTTTCTTTTTTGGGGAATAAAAGCTCATTTTAATTCCTTTTTTAACTACTAATTAATAAGGACTATTATTGTTTAATTTAATAGTACCACTAACATAAACAATGGGAATTTGGAGATTAATTAGAGGAAGAATTTGAGGAGATAAAAAGGGGCCCAAAAGTAGTTTTGCTATTTATGTGACAACTGCACGGACAGTGGACAAAATTTTGTGGTGTCTCGTGGAAAGTGGTCCCTGTGGCCATTTTACAGAGTGTCGTTGCCAAGTTGGTTTTTTACAAGATCAGATCTTAGATTTTGTTTTCTTGTCATTTTAATGGATTTTGATTGATTATTGAGTTTTGGGTTTGAGCTGAAATAGATTTCAGGCTAGTTTTAATTCTGGTCCAAACTTGGCCTATCCTGGATGTGTTGAGAAATGATATTAACAAAAGAAATGCAAACCAGCATCCAAGCCTTGTCATTTGTTGTGATGGTATAGAATTAGATCTTGATTTCAACCTCATAAAGAAGTTGAAATGGTAGTAGGTCGTGCTGGCTTTAGATGGGGACGAATTGGAGCAGTCCAACTTGGTAAATACTTATATGCTCTTTATTCTTTAACACTAGCTTCCAAGAGAAAAAAAGAGTTCCTCCTGGTCTGGGACGTAAAATGAACTGAATTATTTACAGTCTCATGTTTTATTTGAATGAGGAATTATACACAATCCATTGATTTATATCAATTCTGTCATTTGGTACAAAAAAATTTTGTACGACCCATGAATTTTACTCAAAAATCCCGTTCTGAAGCATTTTTAAAATACCACATTGAGTTTTTATAAAATCAATAAATTATTTACGATCCATTGATTATATGCATTTCAAGAATTTATCATATACCAAACATAGCCAACAAGTTATCTAATATTAAGTCAATTCAAGTCAGGTTTTCATTTGGGCTATTCGAATTTAATTTCCAATCGAGTTCGAATTTCAAATAGAGAGGATATACCTACAATTAGGACTGGGCACAATTATATCCAATTCGGGAATTTCAAAATCTCTAAAATCATCTTCAAGTTTAGGGATTTTTAAAATGAGAATCCAGAATCGTATTGAAAAAAAAATCTCCATCTTATATTGTCTTGATTTTTCGGTCCAGAACAATTCGGAGTTTCGATTTTTTCGGATCAATTCAATTCAGTACAGTTTACCTGGTTCATGTTCAGTGCTTTAAAATAAAAGAATAATAAAAAATTTAACTCGTATGTTATGAAAATATAATTAACGTATTTATCATGACTTTTGTAAATTATACTGTATATATTTTTTAAAATTTCTTATTTCTCATATTCTTTTAAATATATGTTTCTAATTTTATGGATAATAAAATTACTCATGTCTTGGTTTAATATTTATACATGAATTATCAACAACCTTAAAAAAATTTGATTATGAAAAGAGAAAAAATCGTAAGGAAAATACAAATTGTGATAGAAAATGAAAACATAGTAACTTAAAAACTTATTATATATACTTCTCTTATTGGATTTAGAAAATTATAAAGTATATTTTTAAACAAA
>CANYLF010441236.1:0-10135 GCA_948193215.1 Bocquillonia castaneifolia
AATATTTCCTTATTTATTTACATGCAGAACATCCACAGTTAGTTTCTAACTTATTTTATATATATTTATGAGTTAATATTTGCACATTAATTTATTTATCATTTACCCGAAATATTTGAATGACAGTAATATACATACACCTTTAAATAAAAGAAAGGTGAAATGAGTTTCTACCATTTTATTGTACTTATTACCGGGTTAATTGATTAAGTGTCCGATTAATTATTTACAAACAGATCTAGGTGATTTATATAAAAAATCATAAAGAAATCTTACCGACCGATCGATTCAACCAGGAGAGGTCGAACCGACCGACCTTGAAGCTTTAATTGATTTATTGCTCTGAAGCCTTTATTTCCATCTCTGCATCGTGAAGGTCTGGCTGGACCTATGGACATTCGGCTGAAAGAGCATTTAAATTTAAGCAAGCAGGTGGGACATCCGGGAGCAGCATGAACATCCGGCCGGATTGATCATACGGCCGGATCTGCAATCCGTCTTCTCCAGGCTTCTTTCTCTGTATTTTTGTGCCTACTTATAGATACTCAGTATATTATTTAATGATAATTTATACAGACTTCTAAGGATTCATTTTGAATGGTTAAAACAAATTATAACAACAACTAAAAAAATTCTAAGAAAATGACGTTGTGAAATTTTAGGGTTGGAGTTACAGGACTCCTCACTTGAATATGAGAGGCTCTGCATCCTCCTGGTTTCACACAAAACTCATATATGTAGTCAAAAAATAAAACAAAATTAATATGAAAAATATGTAAGAATTACAGAAAAAGAAAATAAATATGAAAATGTACTTTGTCTGGATGCAGTGGATGGTTGGTTGCCCTCAGAATTGAGTTAAGTTACCGCTTCTGGTGGAAAATGAGCTGTTCAATCCTTAAAAATCAAAAAGTATGCTTTCAAAAATCTTCTCTCAAAAATTGTTATTCTGTTTAATATTTTTGCTCCCAGAAAAAAAAATTCAGTCATTTTTTTTAATCCAACCAGAGCCAACCCCCTTTTCTCTGTTGCATCGCTTTCTTTTTATAACATTCAGAAATTGGGGACGAGAATTTGCTTTTCCAAGTGATGGGGTACAACAGATCATTACCCGTTATCCCTTGTCGGATTGTGCAGACGCTCCCATAACTAATAATTTTTAAAATTGTGAACATCCGTCCGAACCTTCAATGAATATTCGGGCCGGATATTCATTTTGAGCCTGGTGCGTTTTTAGGTTCAAAACAATTTTCTGATTTATGTAGGCCGTATTAATGGTTCGGACATATATTTAAATATTTGTTCGGACCATTAATTAAGCCAAAAATATGTTTTGAAAATATTTAACACATTCGAAATAATTCTTATTATTATTATTATTATTGTTATTATATATTTTTATTATTGAATATATATTTTTTATTTTCTTCAGCTCATTTCTACAAGAAATTGGGTAACAAAATGGTCCAAACTAGACCGTATTCATCACTGGGCTCTCGGGGCCGCTTCCATATACCTCCATCCAAAAATTCATTGTCTACAGTTTACCCCCGCTTTGTCGGAGTTTAGCAATGTTGGATAAACATGAATAAACAAACGTCAAAGCAAACAAACATAAACAAGCCTGTCAAAAGGATACAATCTATGTTTTTGGCTCGGGGTTCGATAGTCGTCGCCAATAAGTGGGAGACAGTCTAGCTCCCTAGATAGTCATCGCTGATATATTAGAGGTAGTCCATCTCCCTAGATAGTCGTCATCAATAAATTAGGGGTAGTACGTCCCCGAGGTACTAGAGGTAGCCCGTCTTCCGAACCTAGTGTCTAAGACCAATTTGTCCGGACACAAAAAGGATCTGGGATGCTCTCGATCAACTAGATAAGAAATACTAAACTTTCAATAGTCCAGGCTGACATTGAGATAGAATTGGAAAGCTTCGTCTGCTCTTAGTTATTTTAGTGCATGTTGAGGCACAACTTTTCTTGTGAAATGACCCGTTCATCAATTGGAGCTTTTGGAAGCGTTTTACCTAGCATTGGTTGTTCTAAAAATCCACTCATAGGGTATTGAGGTTACCTGAATTTTCTGGAAATTTTTTGCCCGTTTTTTCCCACTGTTCTGAATTTTTCAGACTTTATCATCCTCTATCGGAATTCTCATCTGGAAGCTCAGAAAAATTATTTGAAATGCCTGGAGCCCTTAGAAAAATTTTCTAATCTGCCAGATAATATTTTGGAATTTTCTGGAGTCTCTAGGACTGCTAATTCAATTTCGGACCTATCAGTCATGAACTTTTCAAAATTTCAGAACCTGTCGCTGGATTTGAATTTTGAGGGACCAAAGTGGTAATTTTGCCCCCCATTTTATTTTGAGAAACCGCCACCCCTTACTCCTTTCATTTAATTCAATTTTCTTTCATCTTCTCCATTTCTTCCCAAAATTAATTTGCCACATTTATTCCTCTCTCATTTAGTCTCCTCTCTTTTCCCTCATTTTGTTATCTTTTTCCTTCTTCTTTTTTCTCTCTTTCTCTCTTTTCTTCCTCTTTCTTTTCTCTTCTTCTCATTTTTTTCATTAATGGCGGGTGCACAAGGAGATGTGACAATGGGAGACAACCCAGACATTCCAGAGGCTGCCAATCTAATTATAAACCCTTTAAATTCGTTTGAGGACCGTTCTTGCTCTATTTTTTTAGTGGATGAGTGTGTATATGTCCCGGATGCTTGCGGTTTGGAGAAGGGTATGGAGATCAAACCTTTGACAAATTTGGGTGCCCAAATCGGTTGTTATGCTTCATTACAGGTCAGTGTTCATTAACCCAGTGATTTGATTGAGTTTTGGTTGTTGTTACTGTTGTGGTGAATTTTCTGCATCTTGGTCCCATTACAGGTCCGGTCGGATGTTTGAACATCCGTCCGAATGTTTGAACATCCGTCCGAATGTTTGAACATCTGGCCATATGTTCATGTCTGGCCATTCCTGATTTTTCTTTTGCTGTGATTCTTTTATGTTTGAATGATTATTTGCACCTCTTGATGATGACTGTAGTGTGTTATATGTCTTGAGTGTGGGTGATTTGGATGAATTCTTGTGAATGTGTATTGTGACAGCCGGAATATTCAATGTTGGGTCATATACATCTGGCCGTATCATCATTGCACATCCGGTCGGATGTTCAATCATTCGGTCGTATGTTCAATGGTCCATCCGGACATTTACGTTGCTAACATGTAGGAAGAAATGTGAAGTAGTCCTATGCATGTTTGCCTCATCTTGTGGCTTGTTATGCACGTTTATAAATGTGTTAGGGCCTGTAACCCTGGTGTTTACACCCGTTTGTACATTTTTGCTAATCTTTTGGTCCGTTTGCCGTGAGATTTTATGTTCATGATTTGAAACTTGTTTGTTTTGACCTGTGACTGTATTACTGCCTGCATGTGACTGTAATATGTGTATGTTAATGCGATTGGGGCTGTGATCCCCTTGTTTGCATGCGTTCATGCATTCTTGACCCGTTTGTCACATGTGAATTGTGTAGTTGTCCAAAACTTTGCTTGTTTCGAGTTGTGATCGTGTCATAGACTATGTAAGACTGTAAATGCAATTAAATGAATGTGTTGAGTCTATTTTTTCCATGTGGGTGGAGGATTGTGCTTTTATTCAAAACTCGTTCATTTCGAATTATGCTCATAGCATGAATTGTGAATTTAACACTCATTTGTGCTTTGTGTTGTGGATTGACTTGTCGTCGTGTGTGCAAATGCATGTTTTACTTACAGTGAGTATTTTATTTGCAGAGAGGATCTACCACGAGCTTTTCCCAGTCAGGGAATTTATGTGATTCCAGGAAGGCCTGGAGCATGCTTCCTGAGGTTGTCAAGGACCGTGTTCGTCGTACTAGGCTTGACACATTTGTGCTGGAGCTTCCGGATCAGCTGGGTCATGTTGACCAGGCTTCTACTTATGCTCTGATGAAGCATTGGATGTGCAGTACTCACACCTTCCATCTGTCGTGTGGGGAGTACACACTTACACCTGGGGCGTTTGCTACAGTCACTGGTGTCAGGTGTACAGGTGAACGGATCCCTTTTGATGGTTCCCTGTATTATACCTCTATGGAAGAGAGGAATGCCTATTTCCTTCGGATGTTTAGTTTTATGCCCCTCTATCGTGATAATGACATAAGGATCGTCTATTCTGGTATATTGGAGTGGCTTGCACCACTCATTGAGGAGGGTCCGGATGGGACCAGGTAATATATGGATCTTGTGGATGAGGTGGGCCGTGATCAAATGGCCAGGATCTTCCTGTTTCACTTGTTGGCGAGCACATTATTCAGCAACGAGACCAGCATCTTATGGATTCACTTTGTACCTCTTCTTAGGGACTTTGACGCCATGAGGCGTTATGACTGGGGGTCTACTGCCCTGGCTTATTTGTACTCCTGTTTGGATAGGTTTTCCATGGGGTACAATAAGCTGAATGGGTTTTGGCATGCAGTGTAGGTAAATATTCTGACTTTGGCTTGTTCTTTGGACTATCTTCATTTTTGTTGCTAACCATTGTTGTTCTTTTTACAGATATGGGCTATAGAGATGGGCATGCTGAAGAACTTTCGCCTTATAGCAGTTCGTGGGATCCTTCCTTCATTGAGGCGATGGGTCGCCTCTCGCAACACGACTCCGCAGATGACCCTGGCGGACCACAGAAAGGTTTTGAACGAGCTGACCCACAATTCAGAGGATGTGAGTATCTTTTTGCACTTTGTTGCTTATTTCAGTTTCACACTCTGGCTTGGATGGTCTTTTCTGGCAGCTTCACTTTGATTAAATGGTTGATCTGGATAGATTACCTGAGTATGTCCTTACCTCCATAGAGAAGGATGATGAGCGAGTCCTGGTGGAGGGTTCTGGCTACAGGATGTGGTTCCTCGGTGAGAGAGTCATTGACCAGTGGTCAGAGGTTGAGAGGGAAGCTGTCCCTCAGGATCCTCCACAGAACATGTTCTAGACCCATCGCTTGGCGGAGGGCTATGTGGCTCGCTGGATTACCGGCAGGGATTGCCTGGACTTCATTGTTGAGGATGCTTCCTACCTTGACTTCTTGGGTAGTTCCTGTCTGCCTGCTCTTCCTTTGCCCATGACGAGAGCTATTACTGTAAGTATCAGTCTGATTTTTGAATTCTTCTTTCTTGCTTGATGGTTAGTTCTGAATTTCTAACGATTTTTTCAGGCTAGGAAAGCTATGATCAAGCTCCCGAAGAACATTAGGGGTTTGATTCTGTTGGGAGGCGATGAAGGTGGTCATGTAGGCGCCTCGGCTGTTGGGGCCCGAGTTGGTAGGTCTGCTATTAAAGAGAGCCCAGCGTGTAGAGGCTCTGCTTCCTCAAGTCGGAGGGGTGGCATACATGTGGGCCAGGTCACATCTTTTTCTCCTTCAACCTTCACCTGCTGTACCCCTAGTGGTATCACAGAGCAGGTCATTGAGCCCTCCTCAGAGCATCGTATGGTAGTGCCTCATAGTGTTACATATGTAAGTATGTTGTGATTGTTTCCTTGTCACTTACTTTTGAACTTTTGACATTTGGAATTCTCATGAATTTTCTTTGTTGCAGCCTGTTGATGATGCTTATCAGCTAGCTAGCATGTTTCAGGCCTGCAAGTTCATGGCGGTGAGACTATGCAACACTTGGCAGGCCCGAGTGACTGAACAGAAGGCGGAGATTGCTAATTTGAGAGCTCAGTTACATCAGAGGGTCACTTAGACTGGGCCCATAGCTGAGGAGGCTTCTTCGAGTAGCAGCAGTGATGATGATCAGACTTAGTTTGAAAAGAGAGTCTGCCCTAGGTAGGATTGAGCACTTTTATTTCTGAAACATTGTTAATGCATTGGGCACTTGTTTGGCTTGTTGTTTTGAATATTTCTGACACTTTGCAGCTGTGCTTTCACAGAGGCAGCTTTTATTTGGCCTTATTATGCGTGTATGCACATGTTGGAATGTTTTAGATGCCTAATGTAGTGATTATGTTTTTATGAAAATGCCATGATGCCTATATGTTTGTCTTTATATACGAGCATGCACGCGACTATATGTTTATGAGAATGCGATAATGCCTATATATTTTCCTTTCTACATGAGTATGTACATGCATGCATGAGAAATGAGTGAATTTTTGGCCTTCTTCACGTCGTGAACATCCGGCCGGATATTCCAAGGTTAGGCTGGATGTTCAATAATCTGACCGGGCATTCAGGCCACTACATGTATCCCTTTTAACAGCTGTCGTTGCTTCGCCAGGTGTCACACCACTCATCCGTTTCACCTTGCTTCTGCTAAAGTCTGGCTTTTGCATGTTTTCCAACTCATGATCCAATGAGAGGTGCCATCAATCTCTATGCATGCAATCCATCTATATTTGGGAGCTACTTCATTTCTTTTTGTCCATAGTCCTTTTTGCTTCCTTCCTTGATCTCTTTCATTCTCACTTCTGCTCTTACAATATTTTTCATTATAAACATGAGTTCACTCCTTTCCTCCGCACCTTTAATGATTGAAAGCCTTGTTAGAGAAATCTTGGGTTGCAGTCACCAAAAATGGAACTACCTGCTTGATTTTGCTTTGTCTACTCTAGTTTCTATGAGGGATATGGCTCTTAATGAACACTTCCATAGGAGTGCTGCTAAGTGTTGGAGTTACCAAGATCATGTGTTCCATTTCAAGGACATCGAAATATGCCCCCTGCCTGAAGAATTTGCTGCTATTCTGGGTAAAAGTTACACTTCTTCTTCAATTCCTGTGGCCTTGCCTAGTCTAGAATTGAATTTTCTCACTTTCACAGTTCCACTTTTTGACTTACTATCTCAGACCTTGTTGTCCTACTCGAATCATGGAATGTTGAGACTGCCTGAATTGCTGGAGAACTGTAAACATAAAACCATTGGTTGTTTTGCTTGGCGAAGAATCCTTGCTTTTTCTTTGTATGCAGCTTACCTACTAACTGACCCAGATGGCAAGGGTGATATTCAAATCGCTCATATTATTAGTCAGGTGGAGGACGGTGCGGATCCTTTTCCTGTCATTCTGGCTGAAACATTCATCGGCTTGGATAATGTTTCTCAGGATGGTCGGTTTAAGGGTAGTCCTATGCTTTTACAAGTAGATGGTGCTTTTATTATTATTATTATTATTATTATTATTATTATTATTATTATTATTATTATTATTATTATTATTGCTATTTTTGGGATTATTATTTTATTATTATTATTATTATTATTATCATCATTATTATTATTATTATTTGACTGTCAATGTGGTAGATTTGGTTGAGGGAAAGGTTGGGCCTTTTGGAGATTCCCAGGAGTTTGAACCTCTACATGCCCAGGCAGTTGATGACCCGTCATCTTTCTCGCGCTGCACTTAATCTGACAGAAGCTAAATGGGATGACTTTCTGAATAACAGATAGGAGGATGATATCCGCTAGCATTGTCCATGGTGGTCCCTGACAGAAGTGACAGTAGAGCTTTTTGACAGGTGCATTCCATTGGCTAGACTACACCTTTCCAGTTTCTACACCCCATCTAGGCTCTGTCGCCAATACGGCCAGATTCAACATATTGTGCCTACACTTCCTGACTTTGAGAGCTCTCCTCTGCAGCCCCAATTGCTTGACCAGATTCACCGTGGGTGGGGCGGTAGACGCCAACTTATCAATGTGATCTTTCGTAGTAGTACTGTGACTGATGACTTTTACAAGGCCTGGGTGGAGCTGCACAATCGTTAACCATCTGTCTCTCATTCTCGGGACGTGACTACCCTGTATAATGCAAGCAGAATGCAGTATGGATACACTAGAAGTAAGGTGGTCTCATATCCACCCTTTGCCTATGCTTTGAGAATATTTTCCTTTCAAGTAGATGTAAACATTTCACTGTTACTATAAATAAGGCAATGTTTATCAATAATTCTGTTTTATTAATGTAATGCACTCTTTTATTTACAAAAGTGTACTATACTGATCACGCATAATATGCCCCCTGTTACCAACCGTCCTTTATAGATTTTCCAGTTGGAAGTTTTCTCTCAAATCATCATCATTCTTTTTTGTTTGTTACAGGTAGTATTTCTTTAGCCTGTCCATGTTGATGGGTTGAGTGAATTCATTACCCTCCAAATCTGAAATCCCGATTACCCCCTTTGGTAGGACTTTCACAACCTTGTACGGACCTTCCAAGGTTGTTTTGAACTTGCCTTGGGAACCAAAAGGAACGGCCCTGGCTTGCTTCAGGACTCAGTCTCCTTCTTTAATGGTACGAGGCTTGATGCTCTTATTGAATGATCTGGCCATCCTCCGTTGGTACAATTGTGTATGGTAGAGGGCTTTCTTTCTATTTTCCTCCAAGGATAAAAGCTGTCTGTACTTCTTCTCTACCCACTCAGTCTCTGGAAATTATGATTCTAGCACTACCCAAAGTGACCTGCATTTCATTTCTCTCGGAAGCACTGCTTATCCCCCATACACCAAAGAAAAAGGTGTTTGCCCTGTTGCACTTTTGATCGTGGTGTTGTATCCAAAAATGGCATATGGTAACTGCTCTGACCAATCTTTGTATGTCTTGACAATCTTTGCTAGTATCTTTTTGACAGTCTTGTTAGCAGCCTCAACAGCCCTATTAGCTTGCGGTCTATAAGGAGATGATTTGTGGTGCTCTATGCCATTCTCTCTCAGAAAGTCGGCTGTTTCCCCTTGGAACTGTACTCCGTTGTCTGACACTATGTGATGGGGAAGCCCAAACCTGGATTTGATCTTCTTGGCTAGGAATTCTGTCATGCTGTGTGCAGTAACCGTTTGAGTGAGATGGTTTCCATATATCTGGTAAAGTACTCGACTACCACAATGATATATTTATGACCATTGGAGGCAGTAGGCTTTATGGGTCCTATGATGTCAATTCCCCAAGAAGAGAAAGGCCATGGGGAAGTAAGATTGTGTAATTCTGACGGTGGGATATGAATCTGGTCTCCGTATATCTGATAGCTGTGGCACTTGCGAACAATTCTAATGTAATCCTTGTCCATGGTATCCCAGTCGTACCCCTACCTCTGTATCTTCAATGATAATACATGCCCACTCATATGAGGCCCACAAGCTTCTGCATGGACTTCATTCATAATTCCATCAGCTTCCTCTTTTGTGACACATCTAAGAAGTATTCCGGTAGGTGATCTTCTTTACAACACACCTTCATGGAAAGTGTAGTTTCTGGACTGGAGTCGTATGGCAAAGCGTTGTTTACTTGTTGCTCCCTCCAGGTACTCCCGTGTTTCTAGGTATTTTAAGACATCATAGAACCAGGGCTTTTTTTGGGGCCCGGTAGAGCACACTATCTCCTCCCTTAGGTAACATGGCTGTCTAACTTTCATCATTACCAAAGGCTTCATTTGTACCTTGCCAGGATCCTCCCATATTGAGGCGAGTGTGGCTAGAGCATCGGCCATTTGATTTTCCCCTCTTGGTAGGTGAAACATATGGCATTTCTGGAAGCAGCCTTTAACCTATTGTAAGTGTTCAACGTACGGCTTCAATTTTTCATCTCTGACTTCCCATTCATCTGTCGCTTGATTGACAACCAATTTTGAATCCCCATAGACTGAGATTTCCTTAGCCCCTGCTGAGCTTGCTGATTCTAGTCTGAAGATGCATGCTTCATATTCGGCCATGTTGTTGGTGGTCGAAAATTCTAACTTCTTAGCAAGTGGAATCTGTTCCCCTTTAGGTGTTATGAGTAGCACACCTACCCCTGCTCCTTTATGGTTTATCGCTCCATCGAAGTATAAAATCCATCCCTGAACTTCTATTACATTAAGGCCTTTATCAGGGAACTCAAATTCAAACTGCTCGTCTGACTCTTTTAGATTGAGGGCCAAGAATTCAGCAATTGCATGCCCTTTGATTGTCTTTTTGGTCATGTACCGGATGTCAAACTCAATCAAAAGCACCAACCATTTAGCCAGCTTCCCAATTAGGATAGGGGCTTCATACAGGTATCACAAAGGGTCAATATTCGCCACCACTTCCACTTGGTGGGACTAAAAGTAATGCCGGAGCTTACGAGTAGCCCAAATAACCGTCAAA
>CANYLF010441246.1:0-13706 GCA_948193215.1 Bocquillonia castaneifolia
GTGGGAGAAATAGAAGACCTGGTTATAAAAAGAAGTTATATGTGGATAGGGGTTAATATGGATTGTCTAAAGCTTTGACAAGCTAGAGAAAAGATAGAAATCATCAGAATAGTGGTAGATGAAGAAGGTAGCAATGTCCAAATATCTCGGCACAGTGATAGGGGTTCATGTCCAAATGGAGCAATTTCTGTCTAGAAAGAAAGAGTATGCAGATTAGAGAAGATTCTGGAAAAGATTTCCATGATCAACATATAGCAAGAAAGTAGGAGATTTTTATGCATGGCCTGAATGAAGCAGTTATAGTGGTGGTGGGCAGAACTCCATATGTAACAAGAAGGCTGAGAAAAATGGGAAAAACGTGAAAGACTTGGGAGAGTGGCAACGGTAACCACAAATGGACGAGTCTGGTCATACACCCAAAATTCATGGTATTGTGGATATGGCGATAACGGCTATGTTTCTAGCCGTTTCTGCCTGGAAACTACTCAACGACGAGAAGGATTATGTCAAGTATAAAAGGGAAAAGAGAAGACTGAAGAAGGAACGAATCAATCAACAACCAAAAAAACACTACAACTACAACAACAACTACTCAAATCAAATCACTTTAGCTCAACTTAGCATAGCTTAATTTTACAAGTCTGTCTTCAATTTCTTTTCATTGTATTCAGTTCAATTTTAATACTACACACCTTTCGATTTTATTCAAGCCTTGTTCTTTTAATTGCAAAGTCAATTCTCTTTAATATCAAGTTTTCTTTAGTTATCAAATCAGTCAAGTAAATTACAAACACTAGTTCTCTAGTTTTATAGCCAGTTCTACCAATAATCTTTCATATTACTAGATCTGCACATTTGTTTACTTTTACACCAACTCTACTGAGTTTTAGTCGCATATGTGGGATACTTTCATAGCGGATCTGCACCCACAAAATGTTTGACAAGTCAGGTACATCGGTTGAGAGACCTACACTCTCTGGCACGCCCAAAGCAAAGCGCACAATTGGAGTAGATCTATTCCAAGATAAGTTCCAGTACTAGAAACACTAGTCCTAAAAAAGGCGGGAACACTCTCCTTGAAACCAGAAGGATTTTGCCATTTGTACCAACCTTCGTTGGTATGGTAAATAATTTTTTTAATAGTATTGTCTTAACTTTTCCCATCATAAGGTATTTTATCCTAATTTCTTCCTCTCTAATTTTCAAAATCCATTTCTTAATTTTAATGGAGAGTTCTTCTTATACTTCTCATTAAAGTATCCATTCTTGTAGTTTCTACTAATGTCTTCGATATATCATAATCTAGTTGATTTTGATATAGAGCTATTGATTGCCTATCTATTTCTATGATTATTCAATTTATTTTTTCTCCTTTTCTTAAATCTAATAAACTTAAAATATTGATCAATTTTTCGATTATGGTACTCATACATTAAAGGTAATAATATTGTTATTTCATTTATAGTTATTAATTATTCTTTTGGAGTTTATAGTTTATTAAAAGTCATATTCTGTTATGCGTTGTTTTTTTTACTTTCAGATATTCATTTCTTGGAGGATTTAGTGGCATATGAGCTAGTTAATTATCTAAATATATTAATTGATTTTTTTAAATAATTAACTTCAAATATTAATTTTTGTTTTGTTACTTCCACTATAATATTATTACACTTTTCATTATTTCATGATTCATGATAAGACATTTTATTTAATTATTTTTAAGTTCATCTAAAATGCTTGTCATACTTGATGTAAATTTAATGAATGCATTGCATCAGGGCCCACCTCTGGACGTCGGGATCGTGGGTAGTGGATTAGTCTAGTCAACCGTAAAACAGGGGTTTGGATACTACTGTTAAGGCAACACCTAGCAAAAAAAAAATTTAATGAATGCATCCAGTAGTTTATTCCAATATCTTACTATTTCATCAAAAGTATTTTTTAGTATATCCCTTTTTCCTTCCATATGTTCATTTTATTTTATTCATTATATCCCATCCTTTTGGGCTATATATTGCATTATTATTTCTATTTGTTATAATTTATTTTCTTTTATTAATAACTGATTATAAATTTCTTTAAGTTTTATTTTCCTATATCTAAAAATATATTTTTGGCTTGTTATAATTGTTCCACAGTGTCAATTTCACTTAATGACCTTTTTAATTCTATGGTTTCGGGACTTAATTGTGTTATTATATTATTTATTATCTATCTATTTTCATATTTGTTGTCTTCATTCTTTCTAATTATTTTACTAATTTTATGTCATTTTCATTTAGATTGCCAAATAAATCAGTTTCCATAATTTTTGGATCTTATGTTATGATTTTATTAAAGTTTTAAAGCTTTTGAACTAAATTGAAACTACGTATAACTTCAGGTATTAAAAGAAAATCAAATGTTAGTTTTATTTTTGGTGCTGTGTAAATTGCAAACTTTTGTCAAGTCTAAGGTGTTAATTGAAGACTTTTTTTGAAATATGGATGAATTGAATATCGGGTGCAAGTCTAAGGGTAGATCACATAATAAGTACTGTAAAATAATGCAGAAGAAAATAAAATCTCTGCTTATTGCTCCTGTTTTGGAGAAATTGAGTTGGGGCGCATTCAGTAAGCACAAATCCTTGCAAAGACACTGTCCTCTTCTTCAACTGAAGCTGCGCCGCCCTCTTCAATAAAAGCCTATTTTTCAAAACAAAATTTCCCCATCCTTTTTCTGCTTCTTCTTCGACGCCGGCAACTAATTTTCGTCTTCTGTGACTGAGAACTCAACTTGCTTAAACATTGGGAACGCTTGCCGGACGATTCAGTCCGCATCCCGGACCGTTTTAATTCACCGACGAACCGCCAATTGGGACGCACGATCTGGGACGCCGAACTTTGTCATTTGGCCGAATCTTGTAACAATGCCAAACATATCCTCATCGTCTGAACAGGCGAAATTGGAAAGCCTACAAAGAATATCGAGCAGTATCGGCCATGGAGGTACTTCTCTCAGTGTGTAATTGAACTTCAATGAACATTTAACTCCTCTTTTTTTTTTTCCCTCTCTTTTATTCTCTCCTTTTTTTGCTCTTTCTCATTAAACCTTTTGCAGGTGTTGCTGGAGATTCTGATGGAGGTAAATAAAATTAATACGATTGTTCTTCTTCTTCTTTCTTTGCCCCTCTACTTAAATGTTCATTTACAAAATAAGCACATTACTTCAAATTCAATCCACTATTCTTTTATTAATTCCTGCTCACAGCATGATAACTTTAGCCTGTGCTCTGTTCCCAGGAATGCTATTTTTTTTTTCTTGCTGGTTGATGTTTGCCTTCTTACCTATAGTGCCTTTGTAATTTCATAAAATATCTGATCCTCTGTTTCTTATTAAATTCTTAAAAATATTGAAGTTTGAATGATTGGATTTATAAACTTGGGATTCACTCACTAATGACTAGGGCTGTGCACCAGACCGGTTAAGTTGGATTCCGGCAAAGCTTATTTTCATTACAACCATACTGATTCCTGCAAGTTTTCCAGATGGACGGCTAGGTTTATTTATTTATTTTTCATTTGATTTATATCTGTTTCCTCTCTTTTTTTTTTCGTTTTCTTTTAATTTGTAGTTCTTGTTTGGACAGGGAAAGCTTTCAGTTCATGTATTCAAGGCCCTGGCAAGAAGTGTCTGATTTCTATTCAAATGTGGTTAATGGTCACTTGTCATTTTCAGACTTGTTTCAAACTCAAGTATACTTCTTAACTTCTTTCTTTTTATTGTTATTATTATTATTGGAAAATGTAGTCATTTCAGTTAGGTTTTTTGTTCTCTTAGAGATTACTGTGATAATAAGCTCCTAGTATTTACGCAGTTACATTTTGCCGATGATGATACTAAAATCCAAGAGGTTTCGAGTGAGGATTCTTCCAATGAGGATAGGTCTGGGAGGTGGGCAAGAGTAACTTTCAGGATTGTTGTTTCCTACCATGGAGGATCCTTTGATGGGTGGCAAAAACAACCTAATTTGAACACTGTTCAAGGGTAATTTTTACATTTTTTTTTTGGGTTTTGCAAATTGCCATTCCTTTTGATGGATGTTATCGAATTGAATGCACTTGCACTGCCTTTTGTTACAGCTTAGTGGAAAGATCTCTTGGGAGATTTGTTGATGAGAAGAAAGCTCAACAGCTAAAAGGAAAGTGCAAGCCGCTCGAAGGTTGTGCTGTTGTAGCAGGGCGCACTGATAAAGGTGTCTCAGCTCTTCGACAAGTTTGTTCTTTCTGTAAGTAATTGCCTTTGTTCTTTTATTTATATTTAACTTTTATTACTATTATTTTTGTAAGATTCTTGGTTATATTCAACTGACTTTTCTGTCATTTTACTAGTTTCCTCACTGTATTGGTGTTCGGTAAATTCTACTTATTCTAGTGCTATGTGCTTTATAATATTTTTGATGTTTATGTATTCTATTTCTTTGGCTGCTAGAAGGTCTTAAATTCTAAATCATGAATGCATTTTGTTTATTCATGATCTGCCACTTCCATATTTATGTCTGTGTAAATTCTTTAAGGAATATATTTTTAATCTATTGTTTATAAATTATCCAGTTCTGATTTCCACAGAGTTTGGATGATAATATGTATATATTTCTTATTTCTGTTTCTCATTTTCAAGTGAAGAAAAAAATATATTTTGCATTACATGCATAAATGATTAACAGAGAAGTTTTGATTATATTTTTCTCACTTCCCTTTTCATTGGTTGGACATTATACTATGGGCCAATTTCCAATCACATGTTCAGATACTTGGAGAAAGGATGTTAGACCTGTTGATATTGAGGATGCAATTAACAATTCAACACCTGGGAAACTTAGGGTTATATCTGTTTCTGAGGTACCAACTACTTCAAACTTTCAAACACCATATTTTTCTTGGAGAACTGAAACTAGAGAACTGTGCCTAATAAAGGTTCATTTTCAGTTACTAATAAAAAAAATTTAACATTATAGGTTTCACGTACATTCCATCCTAATTTTTCTGCCAAATGGAGGCGCTATTTGTATATTTTTCCAATTAATGATGGAGAAAATAAGGAGCAAACCCTTGATAGTATGGATCTTGAAAACTTTAGTCCTTGTAAGAAATATGAAGAGCAAAGACATGGATTTGGTGAGCTAACTAGTGAGGATAATGTTGATGAATCAAATACTGATAATAAGGATGAGCTTGAAGGTGCAAACAAACCTAGTACATTCAGTATATGCAGGGTTAACCAGCTTTTGCAACAACTAGAAGGAAAGTTATTGTCCTACAAAATATATGCACGTGACACCAAAGCTTCAAGAAATGTGTAAGAATTAAGAAGTAAAAGATATTATTCATGCTTACACAGCTATATTTTATATCAACGTTTGTTCTATCTGGAGTATCAATAAGCAATATTTGCTGTTAATAGCATGAACGATTGGGTTTTTGTCTATTTCACGTTGAAATATTCAGATTTCAAAGTCAGAAGAGAACATAAATCCTAGTTTGACCTCCTAGATTTTATTATTAAATGTCTCATTAGTCATTACACTACTTTTCGTGCATGCTTATACTCTCACTGGTGCCAAAAGTGTGCATTACATTGTAACTGGAGCTGCATGTGTGTACTTTAGATTATGGCACCCAATGAATCCTTGACATCTACCAATAAAAGATACTAGACGAGTTTTTGCCAGTCCTTCAATTTGGAGCATTTCTTCTATTAGATGATGATTTTGCCTTATAATTGTACTAGGTCCAACAGAAACCACATCATCCCTTTATTAGTGCAGTGATTGCTGGACATCATGTAACTTGATTTGAAATGGTGTCCAAAGTTTCAAATCTTTGTGCATCTATAGCTATATAATTGCTTCTCTTGTGCCCAGCCACTTGTTTATCATTGAATTCTTGATGTTGCCAAGCTTATTCTGTTCGGATTATTAATGTTGCCATATAGAGAGTTTGCCAAATTTTCTGTTTATGTAGAGGTGGATCTAATTGGGATATTATTTTTCAACTCTGACGCTGTGCATCCGGTTGTGACAACTGTTGCATTTTGCATTTTATTTTATGCTACTCCATATTCAATTTTATTGCCAACATTATATTTTTCTGTTTCAGAGGCCCACCGACGGAGTGTTTCATGTATCATGCCCGAGCCACTGAAGGCAGATTACCATATCCTGTAAATATTTCTCACTTCAATCACTTTTTGCAGAATTTCCTTTTTGCCTTTTTTACCCTCTTGCTTATGTGCCTTTGACTAGTTTTCCTTGACCTTTGTCCATATGTGTGTGATCACATGCATTTACAGTCATCTATGTCTTTCCGCAACTATATCCACAACTATATCTCTGTCTTTCTGTAACCTTGTTAATGGCAATGCTTAGGAAAATAGTTCAGATCTTTTAGCATAGGGCATTTATACTTGTTAGATTAACCTGAATTTCATACTATGATCTAGCATAAAGAAAGCAGAAAGAAAAGCAATCAGGTTAATTTTGGAAGGAAAAACTGATTTGAAAACATATAAAGATTGGTCAAGGTCAACTAAATCTCTCTGTTAAAATTGGTTTTCATTTATTTGATTTCATTTTTTCAGTTTAGTTTGGTTTTACATAAAAGAAAGCTGATGCTAACTGCAGTTTCTTGGTTTTGTTGCTTTCTCAAAACAATTAAACCGAAGCTAGCGGATTTCACATTGACATTGATGATTGCAAACTCCTGAAAGTTATTAAAAGCACTACTACTTTTACAGGACCAGGGGGGAGGAAGAAAAGTTATGTGTGTTGAGCTCGTTGCTAATCGGTTTCTACGCAAGGTATTCACTTGTTAATGTGCTTATAAAATTCTTATTTCAGATGAAATTTTAGCTATAAAATTTATTTATTTGTGGTAACAAATTTGGAAGCAACCTTTGTATGAGAAATAGTTTGAGATTGTTGTGTGCAGTAAAATATGTGCACATATCAGCTTTCTTTCTTTATTTGTTGGTGAAGAGTTTGATGGACTTGCTTAGATTTTCTTAATAAATTATATTATAGAACTATAATCGTCTTCTGTGATAATTTTTTTACGCTTTTTTTTTATTTATTTGATTCTTTGTTTAATGTTAACTTCCATTTTTATTATTGGCAATTTTGTGTTAAAGATGGTCCGGGTTCTTGTGGCAACATCAATAAGAGAAGCAGCTGCAGGTGCAGAAGATGATGCCTTGCTAAAGCTGATGGACGCCTCATGTAGACGCGCGAGTGCTCCCCCAGCTCCTCCGGATGGTCTCTGTGTGGTGGATGTGGGATATACTCAATTTGATCCACAGATTTGTTTCATTCCATGAAGTATGTGAATAATCATAATGTTGCTTCAATTCAAATTTCTTGTCTTTTCTCAAATAGAGTTGATGTTGTAAGAATTTTGGTAGGAGATTCCAAGGTTGAAATCTTCAACGGGATCTTATTGGATGGCTGTCATGAAAGTAAAAGGGATAAGATACAAATTACACCTTGAGTTTTGTCAAAAGTCTTACTTTGGAATTATTTTTCCTTTTTTTTTGTTTTTTGTTTTTTTTTTTGGGTTCAAAGAGACCCTTTATAATTATTCAAAACTCAAAAGTGGAGCAAGTTGGCCCTTCTCACACTCTTAAGTGTTGAAGTGGTTCAAGTTCCAAATAGTCCTAAAAGTATTAAAATATTTGCAATTAAGTCCTAAAATTACCCTTCAAAAAATGTCCTAAAATTAAATATTTCCCACTTTTGATAGGTTTTTATTTTATTTTCTTTCAATATCTTATTTATTTTAATCTTTAAATATTAATTTAATAAAAGATGATAATATTAATCAAGAGTATAATGAATTAAAATTAAAATATTAATTTTTAATAAAAATATTATTATTCTTAGAGAAGCTTATATATTTTTACTATTATAATTTTTTTTATTGAAAATTTAGTATCTTATATCATTAATTGATTATATTATATTTTAAGTATTAATATTTTCATTTAACTAAATATTACCAATCTTTACATGAAAAAATTAACTTCTATAAAAATATTTATAATAATATTAAGCCGAATTTACATCCCAACTTTACATGTTTTACCTTTATCTTAACACCTATGTACTTCAAGTTTAACCATTTCACTCATAAATTTTTATTTATGATTTTTTTGTTAGTTTCACAGCTTCTAAGCGCGTTATATACAATTGCGATGACATGTACTGGATACATATAAAAAAATGATGTGGATAAATATTTTTTTATTTATTTTTGCTAAAAATATTTCACAACATAAAAAGTAAAAAAAAAAAAATCTAATTTCACCTCTAAACCTCAATAACAAAACCTAAGGTCTAGAAAATCTTTTGATCTCATTGAATTCTTCATTTTCTTCAACTTTAATATAATGGAAAAATCACCACCTTCTCTTCAGTCGCTGCCTCCTCCTTTACTGTCGTCGCCGCCGCCATCACCATGGGAAGAAGAGTTAAATGAAAAAGATTCGAGAATTAGAAGCAGGCAAACTCATCTTAAACACGAGATGTTTAAACTTAAACCCACATCCGATCCTAAATCAAACTCTCCACCACAAACGGCAGCCGTAGCACGGTAGCAGCGACCTCATCCTGTAGAAGGAGGAGACAATGATATTGAAGCAATTGCAGCGGTAACGGCGGCGTGAAAGAGGAGGAGGAGATCCGACATCGTTAAAATATTGTCGCAATCATGGGAGAGCAACCTTTAAAATCTCAATTTACAGGTTTAGATTGCTTCGTCTAAGGATGGATGATAAGTTCTTCGTTCTCATAAAATTTTGGTAAATACCCATATTTTTAATTTTGAAAACCAGTGAAAATCTGATGATTTCAATATGTGGGTTTTAGTGCGTGAGATGGCGGTGGAAACGGTGGTGGGACCGATATGGTGGTGGTGGTGTAATAACTGACGTACAATGAATCAATAAAAAGGCAAAAGAATAAAATAAAGTATTATTTTGATTTTCTACTGTAATCTATAACATATATAAATGTTAAAATAGTTATTTAATAATTACTTTAATTAATTAATAATAAAAATGAAATTTTTTAATTAATTAAAATTAGGATGTATTTATTTATTAATAAAAAATAAATTCTTAATCAATTAAAATTTAAAAATATTCATAATTAAAATTTTAAATATATATTAAAAATATAGTAGTTGAAAAAATATATAAATCCATACAATTTATGGATTGGGTTAAATTTAATTATAAAAGTATAAATTATTGAAATTATAAATATATATTATTAGGATTAAAAGATATAAAATTATATATTTATTAAAATTTTAATTTATTATATGAATTAATTTTAGATTTATATTACTTGTTTATGTTTTCTTAGAAAATTTGAATTTTTAGCATTAAATTCGCAGTCTAATAGTGCAGCAACTTCGACAGGACATAACTTGGGTTAGAAAATTCAAAATTGATCGATTCAAAGGCCTAAATTTAAGAAAAAAAATCAAGATCTACACCTTTTGTAAAGAAGTCATGCCCGTTTGGATACTATAGATATCCGAAAATTAAGTCACAAGTCAAACATTCTGTGCAGTTTTAGGAGAAATCCGAATTTTATAAGGAATTATTATTTAAAATTAATTAAAACAAGTTCTAATCATTTTAGAATTTGTGAGCAGCCTTAGTTAGCGTTGAAGCACTATAAATAGATGGAAACCAAGACTAGAAAATTAATATATATTTTTTCTCTCTAAAAATAAATAAAAAAGCTTAAAGAATTTCATGGTGAATAAGAAAACTCAAGGGCTTCACGATTAATTCAAGATTAATTACGTTTTCTCTTTCCTTCATGAAAACAATGAATCTAATTTCATAAATTTTTTCATCATTCAAACTATTAAAAGCATCGATTGAAGATTGAAAACTTAAACTTAAAAGGGTATATAAATTTTTTTTTTATTTTTTTAACCTTGAATTTTTTATTTTTTTGATTTGTTTGGATTTTCTTTTTTATATAGCAATCAACTAATTATTTAAAGCATATTTAGTAATCAATTTAAATTATTATTAGAGTAAAATCAATGATTAATTAGTTTATTTGAATTAAATTCAAGTTTATATTTAATTTTCATAGGAATATGGGTTTTTAATGTGAAATTCAGAGTCTGACAGTGCAATAACTTCAACGGGCCATAACTTGTGCTAGGAAACTCGGAATTGGGTTATTCAAAAGTCTAAATTCAAGAGACAATTGAGATCTACAACTTTCATGAGAAGTCGTACCCATTTGGAGACTATAGATATCTGAAAATTTAATCGCAAGTCAGACACTCTATTAAGTCTTAGGAAAAATCTGAATTTTACAATGAATTATTATTAGAATTAATTAAAAGTAGTCCTAATCATTCTACAATTTGTGAGCATTCTTAGTTAGGGTTTAAGCATTATAAATAGATGAAAATCAAGGTTGGAAAATTAATATCTCTTTTTTTTTTCTCTAAAAATAAACAAGAAATCTTAGAAGAATTTCATGGTGATAAGAAACTCAAAGGCTTCAACGATTAATTCAAGATTAATTAGGTTTCTCTATCCTTCATGAAACACAATGAATTTAATTTCACAATTTTCTTCATCATTCAAACTATTAAAGTATTGATTGAGAATCGAAGACCTAAACTTAAAAAGGTATATAATTTTTTTTTTATTTTTTTAACTGTGAATTCTTTATTTTTGATTAGTTTGGATTTTTTTATAGCCACCAATTAATTATTTAAACTCCATTTAGTAATCAATTTATATTATTATTAGACTATAATTAATGATTAATTAGTTTATTTAAATTAAATTCGAGTTTATATATAATTTTCATAGAAATTTTGGGTTTTTAATGTGAAATTCGCAGCTTGAAAGTGCAACACATTCGACGAGCCATAACTTGAGTTAAAAGACTCGGAATTGAGTGATTCAAAAGCCTAAATCTAAGATAAAATTAATACATACAACTTTCATAAAGAAGTCGTGGCTATTTGAAGATTGAAAAAAACCTGAAAAATGAGTTACAAATCAAAAGTCATGTGCAGTAGTCTTGGTTAAAATCAGAATTTTAAAATAATTAACTATTTGTAATGAATTAACACAACTTTTAATCCTTATAAGACTTATGCAAAACTGTAGTTAGATCTTGATAGAAATAAATAGATCAAAACAATGAAGACAATTTAATAAAATTTTCCATCATTCATTCAAGTTATTGAAGTATCGGTTGAAGATTTAAGACCTTAAATTTAAAAGGTATATATATGAATTATTTGTTTTTTTTTATTAGTTTGAGTGTTTTATTTTCTATAGCCATCAACTATTCAAAGTCTATTTAGTAATCAGTTTAGATTATGATTAGAGTAGAATTAGTGATTAATTAGTTTGTTTAAATTAAATTCGTATTTATATTAAATTTTTGTAGGAAATTCATATTTTTAATGTGAATTTCGCAACTTGAAATTCAGCATATTCAATGAGCCATAACTTGAGCTAGAAGACTCAAACTTAAACGCTCCAAAATCCTAAATTCAAGATAAAATTGACATCTGCAACTTTCAAAAAGGAGTAGTGGCTATTTAAAGACAATAAATACCTGAAAAGTGAGTTACATATCAATACCTTTATTTTTCTACCATGAATCCTATTCTTTTGCTTAGTTTGGGTATTTTATTTATTATAGGCATGAACTAATTATTTAAAGTCTATTTAGTAATTAATTTAGATTAATTATGTTTTTAGAGTAGAATTAATGATTGATTAGTTTATTTAAATTAAAGTTATACTTATATTAAGTTTTAATGTGAAATTCGCAAGTCGAAAGTGTATCACATTCGACGAGCTATAACTTGAGCTAAAAGATTCAGAATTGAGTGATACTAAAGCCTAAATTCAAGAGAAAATCGAGATCTACAACCTTCATAGAGAAGTCGTGGCCATTTAATGACTGTAAATACTTACAAAGGGAGTCACAAATCAGAAGTTATGTGATGTGCAGTATTAGTCGAAATCTAAATTTTAAAAGGCTACATGTAATTAATCGAAACAAGTTCTAATCTTTATAGGGCTTTTGGGTAGCTGTAATTAGATCTTTAGATGTATAAATATTTCAAAATTAAAACTGAAAAAAGGGTTGTTCTTCTCTGTCTAAAAAAAATGATGAAAATTTTACAAAAAATTTCATCATTCAAACTATTGAAGTATGGATTGAAAATTGAAGACCAAAAATGAAAAAGCATCAATTGAAGACTGAAGACTTAAAATTAAAAAGGTATATAAATTTTTATTTTTGTACCATAAATTTATTAGTAATCAAGTAATATGGTTTAACTTAAAATGTAAAAAAAAAAAATTTAATAATATATATCAATAACGAGCACCATGTGCATTGCACGTCACAAAAAAAACTGGTAATTTAAAATGTTTGGGTGGAGAAGTTTGTTTTAATCATTCACGTGCTTAGTATTGTTGGAAACCACGCACTTTTCCACTGTGGCAAAACCATAACGATTTGGAACAATAATTATATGTTCGAGAGTGAAAAAGATACAAATTATAAGTTAGGAGGTTATTAAGGTTAAATTAAAAGTTAAGGTGTGAAATAGGTCGCACTACTAAAGTTAAGGGGTTAAAGTGTGTATTCGGCCTAATATTAATATTCTTAGTATATAAAAGTTTAACAATAATAGAAAAGTTCATTTTTATGGGAGTTTATTTTTCCAATTAGAGATAACAATAGATAGTTTGACCGTATGGGGAGAGCGTATTTCCAAATGAAACTCATTCGATCAAGATTAGTTGAGGTTTCAAATGGATTCGGATATCCAGGATAACAATAATTATAAAAAAAAACAATAGATAGTTTGAATGAAAATATTAATACTTTAAATTAAAATTACAATTAACTAAAGATATGAAAAATTATTCTTTGATAAAAAAAATACGGTAATAAAAATATAAATTCTTAATTAAGGGCAATAATATTTTTTTTGAAAATTTTTATATTTTTGATTTTATATGTTTAATCAATATTATTATTATTCGTAAATTGATTTTTTAATTCTTTAATATAATTTTCAGAGTTTTTAAAATTAATTTAAAGGCTAAAATGAATAATGAATTAGAAGAAAGTAAATTAAAAAAATCCAAATTGTCTAAAAAAAATTGAAAAATGTTAAATTTTAGGACTCCAAATTTTTTGTAGTTTTAAAACTATTTGAAGCTTCTATTCATCCACAACAAAGGGAGTTTGTTTTTAGAGTGCCAAGAGGACCGGTTTATTTTACTTTGGAACAAACAATGGTTACTATGAAGGAAAAAAAATATATATATAAAAGTTCCAAATTGAGATTTTTAAACAGTATAAGGTTCAATTTATACTTTATCCCTTTGAACAAAATAACTTTTACTTTTTTGCCTTTTTTTTATTTAAGTTCTATACTTTTTTTTTATTTACAGAAGTGACCAAAAATTGAATACAGTAAATTAGCTAATTATAATAAGCTGCCATTTGATACTTGATTAGTTAAACATATATTATAAGTAAAGATACTAAATGTTAATCAGTTTATAAATGTCACTTGATGTGTAGTTGTGTAGTGTATAAATCATCTATTTTTAGACGTTAAAAGTAGATGAAGTGTCGCGTTTTATTT
>CANYLF010441293.1:0-19964 GCA_948193215.1 Bocquillonia castaneifolia
GTATAGACAAATCAAAGATAAAAATGCTCATACTGAACTACAAAATGCGTTGATAGATCATTTATGGGAGCAATTTAGTAATGCTAATAATTAATGTTTAATGTGATGTATTAATTTCTATTTTATTGTACTCATTTTAAAAAATTAATGAAATTTTTGTTTTATTGTGCTTTTTATGTTATATTTTTTCCACCAAATATATATATAGTGAAGAACATATTTTTATGAAACGTAAATTTGGACTAAATTTAAATATTTCAATTTTAAAATATATTTACTATAAGAAAAAAGTATTTTAAACGAATGTAATTTTTATTTTAGTACTAATAATAATAAAATAAATAATTTTTTATTTTATAAAAATATTATAAAATAATTAAATTATTTTGAATACAATTCGTATGAGAAACAATTAATTTGAGTTTATTTTATAAAATAATTATAATATATATAAAAAATATAAGTTAAAAAGGAATCTTTAAAGAGAATATTCTTTATAATAGAGTTGATTATTGAAGTGAAAACACTGTAGCAACTCTATTTTATTATAAAGTTGACACCAAAATAGAGTAAACTGTTGGAGATGACCTAAGTCAAAGATTTGGAGTTGAAAGGACAAATGTAAAAAAAAATATTAATATCACTCTATATTTTCGTTAAATTAATATGTAGTATTACTACAACTTAAATTCAATTTTATATCATAATAGTAGTAATTTTAACTACACATTATTAACATAACATTTTTATGAGCAATACATTTTTCATTCTAAAGATGTATATAATCTTTCGGTGTGAACGTAATATAATTATTTTCCTTTTATTGCATAAAAGCACTGTATCTAACAAATTAACATCAAAATAAAAATATAAAATGTTTATGGTTCATTTTTTCAAATAAAGATATTTTTTAGAAATAGCGTGAAATATGCAAAAACTAAGGACATAATTGCAAAGTTATCACGTTTATTAATAAAAAATATAAACAATATAATAATAGGATGTGGTTATTTCTACTCAATTCTTATTAAATACGCTCTATATGAAATTTTATGTATGAATAAAAAATAGAGTGGGAAAATGGAGTGGGAATAACCACACCCTAATAATAATATAAATATAATAATAATAATTGTCTGGTTTCTTCTCCTTTGCTTTTGCTTCTTCTGCGGAATCCCTTTTTCATGGTATAGCCATTAATCCAAATTCTCTCTCTCTCCCTCTCACTCTCTCTCTCTCTTTAACATTTTCTTTATTTCTTTCTTTCTCTCTTTGTTTCTCACTAATTTCTATCGCATTCATAAGCCTTATCTCTTTATCATTAGATCTCTTTCTTTTCCTTTTTCTTTTTATCATTTTTTAAAAAAATTTCATCTATTAAGCTTCAATGGTAAGTTTCTTTCTTTCTCTCTTTTTTTTTTGAATTTCTTTGAAGCTTCATTTAATATTCATTTTGAGCATTTTAGAGTTTTTGTTTGTGAATTATAATACTTATTACAGTTCGATTTTATGTTATGTTATAAAGGTGTAACTTTCTTTGCAAGCTAAAATGTAGTTTCATTTCTCAGTTAACACACTTATCTCTGTGTTTAAAACGGTGTCGTTTCTCTTTTTTTTTTTGAATTAATTTGCAATAATGATAATAATAACATTTTCATCTGATTACTTCAACAGCTTGAATTAGGCTTTTGTTTCTTTGATTTTTTTCTCAAATAAACAAATTTGTTAACTTTTTTTTTGTATTTTATCAGAGATCAAACAAAAAAATTAGGGATTTTAGAAAATTTAGATATATATTTGAGAACAGAATTATTCTAATTATTTTTGTTTTACTTTTGTGGCAGCTCAGGGGCAGTTTTTGACCAGATGAGCATTATTGGAAGTAAATATTATGAGGAGTTGTATAGAGGTTATCAGGATTAGGAGATTATAGATAGAGTAGTTTATTTTAGATGATAAGAGCTTGTTGCAGCTTCTAGAAGCTGCACTTAAGCATGTTGATAGTATTTTGGCTGATTTTATTTAATCAATCTTACAATGACAATTGGGTTCCTTTCAATGTTGTATATAACAAGCTACAGTTTAGCACTAAACCCTATAATCAAGCAAGCAAATCGCGCCCTTTTTACCCATTTAGTAGGAGCTTCTTAGAAGTCCATTGACAAGTTTTTTTTAATTGTCATCTTCTGAAATCTAATAATGGAAAGGTGAGTAGCTTTGTGTTTGTATTCACTTGATTTTTTTTTAATATATGATTTATGGTCTTCACTTTTTCTTATTGCTTCTTGGAGTGAATATAAAGGTTTCCTTGCAGATACAAAATTTTGGAAGAGCTTGGTGATGGTACTTGCGGTAGTGTGTTTAAGGCCATCAATATAGAAACATATGAAGTTGTAAGGAACATCTCCAGATTAGCCCTTCTTTTTTTTTTGCTTTAATTATATGTTCATGTGTTCATTTATTTGCTTATATTTATCCCTTTTGTGGGTTTGTGCTTCATGATTAGCTAGATTATTCCCAATCAACTTGGAATTAAAGCCTAGTTGAGTTGAGATTATAAATGAATTGGGAGCCTTCTTTCCTAGAAGGATATGTTGTGGTAGAATCTTAACAGTCATCTTTTCTATTGACTACTGACTGCAAGAGTATTTTTGTTAAACTTGTGGGATTATTAAAAGCTTACCGACTGATTACTGTGATTTGATTTGAGAAATGATGTGTGTTATCACATTGAATATATGTGAGAGACCCATGAGTGGATCGATGTATCCAGAAAACTTCTTTTATGTGTGAATAGAAGCATTTCAAATTGCCAACTTATCATCAGTTTGCTTCTGTTTTGCACCAATTCTTTCCATGAAAAGTGAAGTGTTAGCTGTTAAAGTTAATTAAACAGACTATTTACTTTCCAAAGTATTCAATGGCTTTATCTGATCACTCTACTGTTAGGCTTTAAATTTATGTTACACTTAAGCCATGAAAAAAAATTGCCGTGAATTTCTTTTTGCTTATCTATTTCATTTAAGTGGAAGGATTTTTCTTTATTATTCTAATTTCATCATTTAATGGTATCTCTCATTTGATTGTAGGTTGCTGTAAAGAAAATGAAGAGAAAGTTCTATTTCTGGGAAGACTGCATGAATCTAAGAGAAGTAAAAGTATGTGTGTTGGCAATCTTTATATTAGCAAATTGTCCATGACATAATTTGTTATGTAACGACCAAGTTTAATGTTTCCTTCCAGGCACTTTGTAAATTGAATCATCCTAAGATCATAAAGTTGAAGGAGGTTGTCAGAGAAAACAATGAGCTATTCTTCATTTTTGAGTTTATGGTGAGGATCCTATTTCCCAGTTAGTACTTTGGATAGATGATTTATGTTTTCCTTTTTCAAATCCCTTGAGAATCACACCAGTTGTAGCTTTGCATAGGCCTTTGATAGAGCCCTTCATTATTGATGATAAATTGGTTTAGCATTTATAAAGGGGAAACTTTAATTTGATTATTACGTAGGTTTTTTTTTTAACACAAGAACTATAAAAATGCTCATACATGTATTATCCATAATTAAAAAAAATGTAAGAAACAGATTCTGAAGATGTTAAAAAGCAAGAATGATCATGTCTTGCTTATATGGTGATTCGGTGTATATTTCCTGGATTAGACAAAACATCGAACATTTTAGCATATGAAAGTAGTGTAAAACTGACACTGGAATATGATTTATGGCTGTTGTATCACGGTGAAGTCTTCTAATATGAGCATATGAAGGTACTGCAAAAACTGACACTAAAGCATGATTACGGCTGTTGTATTCCACTGAAACATCATTCTGAATGTATAATTGTTTGTCAGCTAGTTAATCCTTAACTTTGGACATAATTCAACCAGGAATACAATCTATACCAACTCATGAAAGAACGAGAAAGAAATTTTACAGAGGAAGAGATACGAAATTTTTTGACTCAGGTGCTTCAGGGACTTGCTCACATGCACAGGAATGGATATTTTCATCGAGATCTGAAACCTGGTAAAAGATTAATACAATTGCACTTTATTTTTCTGGTTTAAAAAGATGATGTTTTCATCCTCACAGAGGAGTTTATGGTTTTGACATTAGCTAATTCATAACCAAAGCCTTCTTCATTCTTAGAGAATCTGCTGGTGACAAATGATGTTCTTAAAATTGCTGACTTTGGATTGGCTAGAGAGGTTTCATCAACTCCTCCCTACACTGAATATGTTTCCACACGGTGGTATGTCATCTATAGAGAAGCATTCTGTTTCATCTTCTGTGTTTCAAAGTGTGTGTGCTGAAATCTTATTGTTATTAATGCCCCCTTTCGATTCTTTAATCTGTTTTGTTTCTTGTTCTAAACATCGCCAGGTACCGAGCTCCTGAAGTTCTGTTGCAGTCTTCAATATATACTCCTGCAATTGGTATGCCTTTTCTTTTCCTCTCTCCTCCCATACTTACCCAAATTCTTTCCATTTTATTCTTAAAGCCTGATTTGTGTTCCTTGGAGAAAAAGGTTCACAGAACGTCAATTTGAACCTCACTTATGAATTAACAGAGTGGAAATTGAATAAAAACTTCCGTCCTTACAAAGTAAAAATTTAAAGTGTTTCATCTGAACTATCTATTTATATAATCATGCTAGTCATTTGCTGTCAGACATGGATCTAAAATCATATTTTTGTGGTCAAATTTCTTGTTGCATATTCCAGTAAGGGGATTACCATATGTGATAACCAGTCATGGTCCCACTTCCAATTGCATGTTGCTACTTGAATGGTCTCACTAGGAGTAATATGCTACTTGAATGGTCTCACTAGGAGTAATATGTGACGCATTTACTGAATGTTTCTGATCAACACAAATCCGGAAGGTTTATGTAGGTTGACACATTCAGCGAAGACTTCCTTCTTTGTTCTTTTATAATTCCAGTTTGCTTAACCGTGAAGTTTAATGTTGGAATCTGATATTGAAATTATAAAATTTTGCGTTTATATGTTGAAAGATATGATAGACGAAGCTAAATGAATGCTTTGATGATGCTTGTCTTTTTAAAAGATGCAAATAATTTGTTTCTAATAAATCTATTATTTACAAAAAAGCTAAACATATCTCTTTGAAGATGATTGTCATTCTTAAAAGATGCAAACAATTTGCTTTTAATTAATCTGGTAATTTATAAACGAGCTAAATGAGTATCTTGGAAGTGCTTGTCATTCTTATAAGATGCAAGCAATTTGATTTTAATTAAAATGAAAATTGTTCGATATAATATTTATCATAGCTTTTTTTTTTCATTAATTGATTTCTGACCACCAAAATTGAAATTATATGCAGATATGTGGGCAGTTGGCACAATACTAGCTGAGCTATTTACTTTGTCCCCTATTTTTCCGGGTGAAAGGTGATTTTATTATATGTATATATATTCCATGTCTTCCACATAAAAATGATAGATATAATTATGGCTTCCAGAAATCCACCGTTTTGTACTTAACCTCAACCACTGCTACCAACAATCCATGCTGTTGTAGTGTCATGGCGTATCTTAACTTGAAATTTTTTCCCTTTTATGACTACTAGTAGATATCTGTGTGTGAGAACTTGAGATTTCCTTTTCTTTCTTCTTAGTCAACTAGAATGAGATCACTAAACTAGTTTGAAGTTAATTCATTTTGTGGCTTAAAATGCTTTGCTATCCATTGAACATGACTTAGAAGGCAGATATCCATGCTAAAGTTCATGTGCTAATGTTAATTATCATGAGACATTAGAAGCATTACTATTCATCTTGATGTTAAAGAAATCAGTTTAAAATTTTTAAAGAAATCAGTTTAAAATTTTCAAACCACTCTTTATGTCTGCATACAAAATAGCCAACACACACAGATAAAAATAGTATCTATCGATGAGGGAGTTTCTTATTGTGAAATGGATTTCCCATGGGCAGTGAGATAGATCAATTATACAAGATATGCTGTGTTCTTGGTACACCTGATTTTACTACATTCCCTGGAGCCACAAATATCTCTCGGTTGATGAATATATGCTATTCAGAGGCAAGTTAATCAATAAATGTTTTTTTTTCTTTGGTTCTCTATGATTTTAATTTGGGCTTTATGTCGCGATTGTTATTCATTTTATCATTCTTATTTATGATTAGCTACTGCCTGCCAACCTATCCGATATCATTCCCAACGCTAGCTTGGAAGCCATTGACTTGATCATGGTGCGTGTTGATATTATATTACTAGTTTTCTTTGCCAGCTTAGGTGAACTTATTTTACTAAATTTTAAATATCTTGAATGCCTCTTGTTTCCTTTTCAGCGATTATGTTCATGGGACCCATTAAAGAGGCCAACTGCTGATCAGGCACTGCAACATCCATTTTTCCATGTAAATATATGCTCATCTTTTTATTTTTGCTTGATTTTCTACAAAATTGGTTCACTAACATGTATTTGATAGGTTGGTATGTGGGTTCCTTATCCAATCCGAGATCCCCTTGAGCTGAAGCTAAATAGTTTAGGTGAGTTTGTTTCAATTCTCCTGCATTCCATACTTTGCGGATTTGTTTGTGAACCATTTTCCTCATGCGGTGTTCAGCAGGAGCAAAGCCAAATCTTGAGTTAAATCTGTGGGATTTTGGTGCTGAACCTGATGACTGTTTCCTTGGCTTGACACTGGCTGTGAAGCCCAGCATTTCTAACTTGGGTAAATAACTAAATTTATCATACTTCTGGTCTCACATGCTGGCAGACATAATGATGGGACTTTTCTGGCTTGTCACCACTCTGTTCCCTAGCATAATTGACATAGATAAGCATGGATGGATATGGACAGTGTGATATGGCCTATGCTTGAGATGATAAATATGGGTGTGCGTTCAAGTAATAAGATATAAATTTAGGAATTATATTTGCAGTTTCTCCTATAAAATAGATAAAGTGTAACATTGCTTGTTCTTTGGTTGAGTTATGAGTATTCTTTACTGTTCCATGACCATTGTTTAAGTCTCATCTGAATAGTTGGATCTGCACTCTCTCTCTCTCTCTCTCTCTCAGTTCTTTTGCTTGCACAGATTTTTGTGAAGACAGCTAACACATGCTTTTAACTATTTCTCTTTATTTTCTGCAGATACTGTCAAAAATGGTTCTCAAGGTATGGGAGAGGTAAGCTTGCCTGACTGCATTTAATAGTTCTTTCATAACAAATCTGTTCTTTATGATTTGTACAGCACGGTTATACCTTTGATGCAAGACAATTGCTACATATTGAAATTTTGTCAATTCCTCTGCAGAATATTCTGTTTTGCTCTGATTTCAAAGATCATCGAGAACAGTCAGGTAGTAGTTTGATATCTCATCATGCATTGTTTAGTTGGTTTTGCAAGGAATGGATTAAGCTGTATTTAATATTCCTTTGTTTCATTTGGAAACATTCTTGAAAATTTGTCTCTGGTAATCTAATAAACCTGCAACAATCTTGGTGGATATAAACATATATATTTTTCTATCTTCTATTCAATAGGTTATAAAAAAAAACTGTATGCAGTAAAAATATCTTACCCAATTGTTGACCTACAACGTGGGAGTGGTTAAAAATGGCAATAGTAGGCATTAGGCAGCTAATAGACAGAGTTAGTGTCTAATACCTTAATGCTGTGTGCAAAAGGTAGCATATACCCCATACTTAACAATATTAACATATTTTAGCTAGTGCTGCTTAAAAGCTCAACTGGAAACTTGAAACAAGCTTTACCAAAAGGCGGGAAGTGAATTGAATGTCTGCAAGTCATTATGTTATTGCAACTGTTTGCATACATGCAAAATTATAGCTTAAGCATTATTTCAGTTTTGCTACATGCTATTGGATTTCTTTTCCAGTGTTTTGGTCTCTACTATCTCCTGATCAAAATGGAATCCGTCCTCCAGTTGAGTCATCATTGTCATTGTCTTTCAGGTACTTTCTCTTCCTAATGATAAAAATGGTGACAGGTGGAAATAGTTGCACTGGAGATAATTTTGTCAACAGTGCATCTATTCCATGTGATATTTTTAACTTGATAGTTTTATTGTTTACCAAATATCCTTATTGCTAGATATTTAGAGGCTCTCTGTCAAATTTTTCATCTGGTTGACAGCATCATTTTTTTTCATTTCTGTTCTTCAACAACATTGCCAAGTTAATAACATCAAAAAAAAAAAAAAAAGAAAAAAAGAAAGAAACAAAATGTTACCGATTCTATTGATGGTCTCAAAATATTTTTCCCCGTTGCTGATTGACATCATCTGCAATATCACCATAAGAGAAAACTGTTCCTAAAATTGTAGGCAATAAATCAATAACAACTGTTGATGAATGTATGACATCTGCTATTGTGCTTGGCAGTTCAATTCAGCATCCATCAGTTGTACCGCAATCATCTGGGTTTGCAATTACATCACTACAGCCTAACATTTTAGATTGTCCGATGTTGGCAATGTCCTCCCCAATTCAGCAAAGCCATTACCGTTGATCAATTCTGGAAGTGTGATTCAATATGGAGGGTGTACAATACTCTGTAATTTACAGTACAATTTAATTTTGTAAAGTTCCTTGACACTTTTATAGTCGTGTCCTGTCTTGATGCAGCTGCAAGCTTTGTCATGCAGCAGGAGTTTAGATTACGTATCATTGTGGGAACAATTGCTAGGAAAGAGCTTCTAGACACCAAATTACTTGATGGTGCCTGGGCCTTAGTGCAGAATTTTTTTTTCCCTTTTACTGAACTCGAGACTTATTTGGTACAGATGATTTTTATGGTGTAAGTTTACATTTGACATCACTTGTATGCTATTGATTCTATAGAAATGTTACTCTTCAAAGAGTCTACTTTTTTTTTTTCGTGGAAAGGGGTTCTGAATAAATAAGCTCTACTAAAATTGAAATTCGATTAATCTCCTTTATTCATAATTGTATTATGGAGCTTGGAGTCTGTTTATCTCCGCTCTATGCCAAAAGCTTGGAGTTAAAAAAAACAAGTGAAAGCTGGGCCAATCTTTGCTCGAGCAGACCTGATGGAGCCGATTTCGTTTCATTGCATGTCTTAATAAGCACCAGCAATGGCAGACCTAGAAAACAGAGGAAGGAAACCCAAAGAAAAGGCTTAATTTCATTGTGATCCTCAAACTTTTCAATTTGTAATACCGTGATCATTGAATTTTAATTTATAACACAAAACTCCCTCAACTTTAATTTTTGTAACGCTCATGTTCCTCTCGTTAGTGTCCAACCACCAAATGAATTTTAAAAAATTCATTTTAATGATTTTTGATATGAAATTTTACATGTGAGTCAAGAAAATTACAATCTAATTTATAAAAATAAATAAAAATAAATTTGACCATTAAATTATTTTCTTATATTTTTTAATTGAATTAAATTGAGAAATTCATAGAAAATGGAACAAATGATCAAATGGTATCAATTTTAATGGGAGGTCATGGAACAATATGATTAATTTATTGGAACACAAGATGATAAAAATCAATTAACAGTAGTGGATGAATACTTCCATTATTATTTAAGTCACTACTGTTAGTATTCATAAACTACTATTAATTAAATTTTATCATATTATATTTCAATAAATTGAGTATATTTTATCACGACCTCTCATCAAAATAGGAAACATTTGGACTTTTCCTCTATTTTCTACAAATTTCACAATTTTCTTCAATTGATAACTATAATAGAATAATTTTATGGTCAAATTTATTTTTATAAATTAGTTTACATTTTTCTTGACTCACATACAAAATTTCATATCAAAAATCCTTAAAATGAATTTTTTAAAATTCATTTGGTGGTTGGACACTAACGAGAGGACCATGGGCGCTACAAAAATTAAAGTTAAGGGAGTTTTGTGTTACAAATTAAAATTGAAGGACCACAGTGTTACAAATTGAAAAGTTCGAGGACCGCAGGTGAAATTAATCCCAAAGAAAACGAAAATGGAATTTTGAGTTGAGATAAGTGGGAGAAGTTCACCCATTTGCTTGTAACTTGTATAATGTGGTTCCTTAAGCTCTGATAAAATCGTTTTCCGCCCTGCTTATATTCCACTCGCAGTTGCTTGCAGCTGGAGATCTTGTTGACTTCTTGGTATATTTGGAGTTGTAGGACCCACAGTACAGTAAAAGAAAATCGTTGAGATGTGAGCCCAAATTATTAGGTTGCACTTAATTGCTTGATTTCTTTTATAGGCAAAAGGTATAGATAAGCCCTTTAATTATGGTGTAATTCTCATTTAAACCCCTAAACTTCAAAATATCTCTTTTGAACCCTTAAACTTCTAATTTTTTTACTTCATCCATTCCAAAATAATAGGCTTGTTTCTCACTTTTCCTTATCTCACAATATAAACTTCTTTTTCTTTTCAATACATCATTAATTTCTCATTTTACGATTATACCCCTTCTTACTTTATATATTTATATCAACATAGACTATTAAATGATATAATAATATTTAATGCTTATGAAAGTTATTCCCTCTATTCACTATTATCTGTCATTTTGAACAAAAACACGTCCATTAAGGAAATTATTAGTTTTTTTTATTTTTATAAAAAGCCCTGGTTATGACTAATTTACCCTTTCTTTAGTAATTAATACTAAAGGTTTTAAAAAAACAACTCAACTTCCAATGACAATAAATATGAGAGAAATGGGGAAAAATGGAAAAAAATAATAAGGAACTTCTTGATTTCTTAAATGGATAAATAATTAGAAATAAGAAATCTTGTCTAAAAGGACAGATAATAGTGAATGAGAGGAGTATTATAGTAAATTTATTATACATTGGCTAACAACACTAAACATTCTTCAACTGTGTGAAAATTGAAAATGACCTTTTATTTTGAGACGGATGATGTACCATATAAGTTCAGGCCGTTAACGGGCGTTAGATAGGACGTTTGAAAGTGGGTTAATTTATATTTGTATAAAAGTTTCAAAGCTTATTTGAACTATTTTTTTATTTTTTAAAAAACATAGATTAATTATTAGTTACATAAGGAGAATAAATTAACCAATAAATAAATAATTAATAAAAAGAAATAATTGACAATAAATAATTATTAAACTAGCCACTTAATTAAAAAAAGTAAATCAATCGAAATAAAGTATCTTTTTAGTTTTAAAAAACAATTATACACACATTAATAATTATTTTTTTCAATTGAAAAACTAAATCAATTGAAATAAATTATATTTTAATTAAAAAAGGCAATCCTATACACGTTAATAATCATTTATTTCAATTGAAAAACCAAATCAATTGAATTAAATTATTTTTAATATTAAAAAATTAATTAATTATTATTAATGTATGTAGAGTTAATTTATTTAAATTAAGAGAATTTATTTCCATCAATTTAGTTTTTTTCAATTAAAATTAATTACTAGAATTGATTATTAATGTGCGTAGAATTGGATTTTAAAACTAAAAGATAACTTATTTCAATTGATTTAGTTTTCTTAACTAAGTGGCTAGCTTAATATTTATTATCAATTAATTCTTTTATTATTACTAATTAATTTTTTTTATTGTCAATTTTTTACCTTATTTAGCTAATTAATTTATGTTTTTTTACAAAATAAAAATAGTTCAAATAAGTCCTTAGACTTCTATACTAGTACAAATTAGGTCACCCTCAAACAGCTGTTAACTACTTGACCTTCTATAATATAAAATTAGAAATTGAAAGGATTAAATTAAACACTTTGAAAAGTAGAGATTTAAATGAAAATTACACTATAATTAATGAGTTTATTTGTACTTTTACCTCCTATATACACACACGCATTTTATTTTTTATCGTATGTGTATGACATTTTCTATGTCGGTTTATATAGACAGTTATTTAATATACTTTAGTTATAAATTTATAACGAATTATAATTAAATAATAGAAACTAAATAATATATATATATATAGTTTATGTTTCTTATTAGGTTTATAATATATTTTTTAATAAAAAATTTTAATCTTGTTCATGAATTTGATTAATTATTTTTATATTTTAATTTTTTCGGTTTTCAATTTGAATATTCCCCTCAAAAAAAATTTGAATATTGACATAACTGATTTTGTTCACAATGCCATAAGAAGGAGCACGAGTATGGGGAATAACCAGACTTGATGATACGATGGGTTTGGACGGATTCGGACCGGACTCAATTGAGCTTGAATATTTTTTAGGTTAGTTCAAGCCTTATTTGTGCCCAAACAAGCTATTTTTTTTCCTACCAAAATCGGTTCAAAAAATAAAAATTTTTCAAGTTTGGGTTTCGCTTGGACGGGCCTATATGTAGTTTTTCCAAATTTTGAAATCTAAACTTGCCCGTAAAAGATTTGGGCTTGATCACACTTACGTTCAAAAGTTCTTACACAAGCCCAGTCGAAGGAGGGCGAACTGGACTGATATCCAACTCTTTAAATAGGTCTAGGAATAACATATGTTGGAAACATATATATAGTTACAGTAGAACATCTCTAAATTAATATGATTCGTAAAACAAAAAAGATATTAAATAATATAGGTTATTAATTTATAGAACATTCATATAAAAATATCATATAATTTATTATATATTTTTATTTAGTTTGTATAATTAATATAAAGAAAAAAATAGTGAAAGAAGACTTTTCTTTACAATAAAGGAATTTTTTTTATATATTTGACTCAAATATTTCACTTTTTTTTTTGGTAAATAACCATAAAAGGAGATTTTATTACTAATAAGTAAGAAAATTTCAAAACAGGCAACCTTGCAAAACCATAAAGAGAAACAGCTATACTAATTGTTGCATTCCCTCGACAGCCCTGATAACTTTATCACCACTTCTTACATCATTATTTTTACAAAGAAAATTGAATCTAATACTATGCAAAATAGTCCTAACATTTACTGTTTGATTCTTGAAGGCACAACAATTTCTAGCCTGCCATAAAACATAGACTGTCATTGTGAGGAGTAATCTGCATTATGCCAGCTTACTCTTTCCTTTAGTTTTCCTACTAAACCAACTAATGAAATGAGACCATACATTAATGGGAGCTTTAGCTTCTGTAACCTGCAAAACTACTTGCCATTCAACTTGACTCACAGAACATATTAGGAAGCAGTGCTCTATTGTTTCAGGGCCACTCTTACACATAGGACAAAGATCATCCTTAATGCATCCCCAACTATACATTAAGCTTTTATTTCTTACTTTCTTTTTTAAGATCAGCCACAACAAAAAACTATATCTAGGTACATGATTAGGAAACTATACTAGAGATGTCCACACCACCCTCTGTTGCTTTGGGATCATTCTTTTACAAGCCTTACTAATTGAAAAGGATTGTTCACCATTCTAGCAAATACTGTCAGGCTTGCCTTCCTGCAAAGAAATTGCCTGTAGTTTCTGCCAAATCTTAGAGTTAATTGTAATTGGGAGATACTAAGTACCTTGGCTCCATATATCTGCAGCTTTAGTTGTCTTGGTAAGGCATGTGTCTAAGATTACAGTCTCAGGACATAATTCAACAAGAGATTGATTAGTAATCCAAAGATCATACCAAAGGTTGAAGTCCACACCAGAGCCTATACTATAAGTTAAGTAAGGCTTGAGAAATCTTCTGATTTTAAGTAACCCTTTCTAGGCCCAACTGCAGCTTTGAAGGAGCTGCATAACCCAGTAACTCTGCTTCTTAATCTTGTATGTGTGCATCCAAATAACCAATAATAATTCAACATTCTGTAATAGTCTCCAGACATTCTTTTCAACAATTGCAACATTCCAAATGGCTAAGTTTATGATACCTGCAAGCCCCCACACCCCCCCCCCCCCATCTTCCTTCCCCTTACAAACCTCTTTCCAAGCTACAAGATTTCTAGATCTATTAGAGTCACTACTATTCCATAAAATTTTTTTGCATAATCTTTCAATGGCTTGAGTAATACTAGCTGGAAGAATCAGGACTATTGCCCAATAAATGTATATAGGTAGAAGAACAACTTTAATTAGTTGTAACCTACCACTGTAGGACAAGTATTTGGTTGACCAATTTTGAAGCTTCTTACCAATTCTATCAAGTAAAGGCTGACAATCATCCTTAGTAATTCAAGTAGAGATTAAAGGCATACTTAGATACCTCATTGAGAGCTTTCCTTCAGAAAATTAAATTGTACTCAGGATTTGCTGTTTCAATGCCTCTGAGACTCCAGCTAAGAAAACATGACTTTTCTGAGCATTGACTCTGAACCTTAACACTTCTTTAAATTTTTTCAAGATCTCCATAACTTGCTTTATTGTCTGAAGATCAACTACACAAAAGATGAGCAAGTTATATGTAAACATCAAATGGTTCAGCTGCAACTTCTTACATTGAGGACGGTATTGAAAATCTTCTGTAGTTCCATGCTTCAACTATTCGGACAAATGCTCCATGAAAGCACAAAGAGAAGGGGAGACATTAGGTCCCCCTGTCTCAAACCTTGCTTGCTAGGAAATACCTCTCCCAAAGCTCTTTTCCAACTTATAGCAAATCTAGAGGATCTGACGCAGGCCATTATCTGGTTAATGAACTTGCTTAAAAAAAATTAAGGCCAATAAGAACTTCCTCTTAGAAATCCCATGAAATGGAATCATCTGCTTTCCTCAAATCTATCTTCATAGTACATCTAGGAACTCCTTGAATTCCATGACAATTATGAATTACATCATGAGCTAACATTATATTGGCCCCAATTAATCTTCCTGGCACAAACTTTGACTGGTTTAAGGAAACCAAATACTTTATCACTCTACCAAGTCTTGTAGTCACCAACTTTGTAAGACTCTTCTACAACACATTGCATGAGGCTATAGTTCTGAAGTCCCCTATTTTTTCAGCATTGATTTGCTTGGGAATGACAGTTTGGCTGCGTGATTTATTTGTTTAAGAATCTTCCCAGAAGTAAAAGCCTCCCAAACTGCTTCCAGTAAGTCATTTTTGATGATAAGCCATGCAGATTTGAAAAACTGACTAGAATAGCCATCTATGCCAGGTGCTTTCTTAGATCCAATGGAGAAGAGTTCCCTTTTAAGTTTTATTTCAGTCACAGACTGTAAAAGGAACTCTATGTCTGCTTAAGTAAGTTTTACACCTTAATCTAAAATAGCCGGATTCAGATGCTTCCTGTTTGACATAGCAATGCCAAACAAATTCTTATAGTAATCTGTAAAGGCCTTGTGCATGCTTTCTGAATCTTCTATAACAGTATCATCCTTAAGTAAAAGCCTAGGAACTGAGCTCAACATCCTTCTTTGCTTAATAGAGTGATGAAAAAACTTAGTATTGGAATCTCCAAGGCTTAACCATATAGTTCTAGCTCTTTGTTGATCGAAGGTCTCCTCCATCATGAATAATTGTTGAAAATACTGAACCATTGCTCTTTCCTCATCCAGCAGAAATTTGTTGAGAGGATCCAACTGTAAATTCTTAAGAAGGTCTTCTAATTTGCATCTTTGAGCTTTAACTCTACCAGAAATATCTAAGAGTTCTTTCTTATTGAAAGCTCTGAATCTCTTCTTCAATCTTTTGAGTTTTTGCACAATTCTAAACATTGGATGGCCACTATCATTTCTAAACCATTCTTCTTGCACAATCTGAATAAAATCCTTATGTAGACTCCAGAAGTTAAAAAAATCTAAAAGTTCTAGAGTCTTGCACAATATTCTAGCTATAAGAAATCAGCACTGGTGAATGGTCTGATATTCCTGCAGGCAACACATTAGCTACAGTGTTTTCAAAATAATCCAACCAGGCATTATTCACTACTTCCCTATCCAATCTCTTCCAAATTCTGCAGTCACCATCCTGATTATTAGTCCAGGTGTATAAACTACCTAGAGATCTCAATTCAATAAACTGGCTCTGTGTGAAATAGTTATTCATCTCTAATCTATGTTCCATATCAAGATCATTACCTCCAATCTAATCTTCTCATTATTTGAATCTTATAGAATTAAAATCCCCCTGCATTAGCCAAGCAATGGGCATTTCAGCCCCTAAATCAATCAATTTTTCCCATAAAACTTTCCGATCTTCAATAGAATTGGCACCATAAATAATAGTCCAGTAAAAAGTATCATTATCCACCCTTACTTTACAATGAATCAATTGCTCAACTATAACACAAACTTGAACATGAACTCATTAGGATTAAAGAGAATCCAAATTCTACTTAACTCAGCATAATCAATAGTAGTAATCAATTTCCAGTCATTTAATTTCATCTTACTCTAAATAACATCTATTTTATTTTTTCTAACTTTTGTTTTCAGAATTCTAGCTAACATAATTTTATTCTTAGCAAGCAGATATCTAACCTCTGCCTGCTTGAGAGGATTGTGAAGCCCTCTAATATTCCTAGAAGCAACCATCTCTTCGATCCAGAGGCTGTGTAAGCCGCTTAGAAGGAGTATTTTTATCATCCAGATTTAACAAAATAGCAAAATGATTGACATCATTATGATCAACTTTTACATTATGATAAAGAGAAGCTCTAACCTCATTGTGACCTTGCTAGCCTTTACCCTTCCTCGTGCTTTTAGAAACCACTTAGAAAGATTCTGTATTAGAGGCAGCTGTTGTAGAAGACACATTTTGATTACTAGTACCAGCTTTTGATTCCAGAGGCTTTTCAAGAATTGATTATACTTGAACTATATTATAAGCTGAAGAGGTAGAAGCTTTGTCCTGACTCGTCAATTTTCGCTTTCCTAGAATCTGGAATTGCTTTTTTCAAGAGGGGGATCATTACTACTATTTAGTATTTTTAATATCCAAATCTTTTGAACATCTTCAGGTGCACAATTCTGTGTAGAATGTCCAAAATTTTTGTAATGATCACAACACAGGGGTTTCCCTTCATACTCAACACGTTGAGTGAATTGTTCTCCAGATTCATATTCTAGGGTTAAATTATTAGGAAAAGAACCTCTGATATTCATATCAATTAAAACCCTAGCATAAGCCAATTTAGATCGATATAAAGTGCATTGATCTAAATAAAGTGGATTATAACAAGCTTCCCATACACTGAGCATGTGAGAACTCCAGAATTCCAATGGTAGGTCTAGGAAATTTGCCCAAACAGGCATAGAAACAATCTGTGAAAAATCAAAAATCATTCTCTACTTCCAATTTTGAAGGAAAAAAGGGCCCTTTTGTCGAATATTTTGGGTCCATCTTCAAGTGCCTATTGTTTCCCATCTTCATCATCTAATTTGAATAAGAATAAGTTCAATTTGACCATTTTAATGTCAATTAAACCAAAATTCTACCATATCTTCTATAAGAAACTTTGGAGTTTATAGAATTTTAGTTGGGTACAATACATAAATCCTATGAAAGTATGCTTCTATTTCTCTGCTTCTTTATTAATAACCTCCGAGTCAATTCTTGCAACTCGAATGTCATTGCTCACAGAAGGAGCAATATACTTAAGCTTGCATTCTTCCTTCTTAGCTCTATTATCCTTAAAGAGAAGAGCCCAAGGCTTTGGCTCAAGGTTTGGAGTTTCTTCAATAACCCTATCTTCTTCAATCGCAAACACAATACCATCGTTATTATTCCCATTGGTGACTAGATCTTCTACTTTTCCCTCAATTAAACTATCATCTTCACTAATTGCTTCTTCGGTGACTTTTTTTGAACATCCAGGCAGTTTCTTACCTCTCCTCCTTACCATGGAAACGGCTTAAGGTAGCAAAAGCTACAAAGCACCGAGAGAGAAGAAAGAAAAAAAGGTCTTTTAATGTAGAGAGTTAAATATTTCACTTTTTATAAATTATAAAGTATTTTCTAAAATATATACATTTTTAGATATAAATAATTGTTGATCCAAGATCCCTTTTGATGTTTATAATAATTTACTAAATCATGAATTTAATGTTTCCTTAAGAAATTTGCAAGATTTTACCAAACAGGGCAAAATACACGATCGTGCGTCCCCTTACACGATCGTGCACATAGAAGCAGTAGCTATGCAAAATCGAAGGCCCTCATGCACGATAGTGTGCAGATGTGCATAATCGTGCAAATGGGATCCAGTAGCCTTGCAAACTTGAAGAGGGAATCCACACAAGCCACTTGCATGACCAAACCTCGTACACACGAGCAATGTGCATGATTGTGCATTTTTTTCAAACTGCCAAGTCAGCATTTCTAGAAGGCCAGAAGATCTGCCATGTCAGCACACACGATCATATGCCTTGGAAGCACAATCGTGCGTGCTGTTACGAATAAAGACAAACAACTTGTCTCAAGCACTGAAACAGCTTTATTTAATTTTTGGACTACTCCAAATGGCTAGATTGGTGTAAGGGCCTATAAATAGAGTGCAAAAACATTTTGCTAGGGCTACACAACTTAAATTTAAGATTGAAAATCCTAATAGCTCTATTTTCTTATTTTCTAAGCTTTCTAGCCCAAAATCTTTATTTATCTATTTATTTTCTATTTTGAGCCTTGTGTGCTCATTGTTATTCACATCAATCATTGTTGGGTTATGTGTGGATGTGAGAGTTAGGAACTCTTGTGAAAGGTTTAAGTGTTAGCGTATGAAACACTTGGGATTTGGGTTGTAGAGTGAGAACTCAAAGGTTCGTTTAGTTAGGTTGGGTGATTAGCTTTGAAATCACTTTATGAGGTTTAGTGTGAGCCTCAAGCACTTATAAACAAGATTGATTAGTGGAAATCCCTTGTGTGGGTAAGTGGATGTAGGCACACTTGGCCGAACCACTATAAATCGCTTGTCTCATTTTATTTGCACATTAAGTTTTCGATTTATAGCTATTATGTAACATCCTCAATTTTAATTACATGCATTAGTGTTTAATTAGCATTATTAATGTATTTAATTTTGTTAATTATAGATTATTAATTTAATTTGTGTGCATGAGGGGTATAATTGATGATAATAAAAGTTGTGAGGATGTTTATGGGTAGTATTGATTGTTTGAGGGTAATTGTAAGTTTTCTTTAATTTGTATTAAAAGTCAAACTTTCTTTTTAATTAACCAATAAGAAAATTTTAAACTTTGTTAAAAAAAGAAAATGAATTATAAGAAGATAAGAAGGGGTTTTATCTTGGGAAGTTAGTGGATTTTGTAGAGAAAGTGGAAGAGGAAGAAAGGGAGAGAAAAAGAAGAGGAAAAGAAGAGGGAATTAGGGGAAGATTTTGAGAAGAAGTTAATTAATTGGTAACTTTTTCATAATTAATTATTGTTAATTGATGTTAATTGGTTTAATTATGGTTTTGGAAGTTAGGGTTTGAGTAAATTTTGGGGGTTTTTGATTTGAAATGTTTAAAACAAGTAATTGATGTTTTAGAAGGGATAATTGAGTATTAATTGTAAGTTTTGTTATTGACTTTTTTATTTGATTGGATAATTATGTTTAGGGAAGGTTTAAAAGCAAAAGGTTGTGAAGAAAGGTGGTTTAATTGGTGATCTTCATGATTTGTAAGTAAATAGCTATTAATACTAATTATATGATTTAATTGTGAGTTTGGAATGATTTGATTAATTTCCATGATAATATTTAATGATTGATTGAATGGTAGTGAAAATATTGTGAATGAGTGTGATTTGTGATAGTTATGTGAATTAATGATTATTTATGCTTAATGAGATGTAATGATTGTTGGATTGGTTGTTAGTTCGCTTGTTTAATATTGGTATCGAAAGTGGTAGTTGGTTAATGTGGTTTGAGAATGTAAAAGAGATGATTGATGAGAAATTGCTATGGAAATGATTTGAGAAAAGTGAAATGAGATGAGAATATTGAGAAATGGGAATTTTGAGATGAGAATTTTGAGAAGAGTATTGAATTGATATGAATTGGTTTAATTGTGTTATTGTGAT